>JASAND010019370.1:0-14471 GCA_030248195.1 Trissonchulus latispiculum | reverse complement strand
AATTGAGTTAATGTCGTAAACTTATCATCGGTGTAAGCCAAACTTGGATGAGCCTTTATACTTACATGGAGACTTGTGAGGTTTTAGCTTTTGCCTCACAGTTGTGAAGATAACACTCCATTTTAATACATTGTTTCGATCGGAATTGTTTCAAATTAGCAAACGCTCAGAATTTCTTTAGTTGTTGCCTGAACTCGCTAGTTAGCTAATAGAGCAAGGCAAGTTTTCGTAACTTTGTTTGGGAGTCGCGTTTGATTGTAGTCGGCGGTTATTGTTGAACAAGTGGCATGAGCTTTTGGGATACAATTTATGAGTGTAGTCTACTGGTATCACTAGTGCTTGTTGAATCTATAGTGACACTATTTGGTTGAATTTAGTCAAGGAAAATTTGTTCGAACTTGTCCTATGATTTGTCAGTTGCTACTTTGTGAAATCGACAGTAAATTCATTTGTATTCATAGTGTCTTTTTAGTAGTTTGAGATCAAGCTCTGTTGGCATCAAACGCCACGAAAGGCACCAGTGATCTCAGTCTCAGCTTGGTTTACGAAGAGTAACCCTTTTTATCGAGTCTCGCTGAATCAAACTTTCGACAGGATGTGGCGATTTTATATATGCAAGTCAAAATTTAGCGGCTTTACATTTTATACTTTAGTCTTGAAAAATTGAGCTGGCAGTGTGAGATGAAATGGTTGCTTTATGGTAAAAACCATGATGTGTCTTTAAAGCGCAAGGCTTAATCTTTGCGATTTTGTGCAGCGAGCTCACAGGAACAAATCCATGGCATTAAATATTATAATTAGTAGTTATTTATTAAAATCTCTATTTTATTCGTTACAACAGTAATGTTCGCTTTGAAATCTGATCGTTACCTGCCACCACACGTTAACATAAGTCGGGTCTCGGGATGATGTGTTTCTGACTTAACGCTTGATTTCACACACCGAGCTGTAACCTCCAATACCCTAGAGTACACATAGTCCTGATTATCTTTATTAAGCAAGTTACGCACTTTCCTACACTGAAAGAAGACATTTTAGGTACCGTATGCCACTTAACCATAAGCACAAATTAAATTCAGTCTGCTGCAAAAGCAACGTTATCATCAATAGAAATTAGCGCTTTTTTAAATCAATTGCAGCAAAATCTTCTCTTTCGGACAAACATTGCAGATTTGACCACGTTTCTTGTATTCAAATTGCAAATTCAATCGAAGCCAGAAACTGTTTAAAATTTTAATGAAAAGGCTTTTTCGTTGAGGTTTTGCGTGTGCATTGGCCTATCTCTCCTTATCTCTTGTATGGGCAGTGTTTGTGCCTTGTTCAGGTTCGGAGATCATTAATGAATTTCAATACAATAAATACAATACAATACAATCAATGCAAGGCAAGACAAAACAATAAATAAGGTTGTTCATCAACCATGTTTAGTTTTTTATACAGTGTTTCAGATACTCTACTAGGATGTTAACTTCCAAAATTTTCTGCTTATTTTTAATTATTCTCATTTTGAGTCTGTCTGAGGCCGCTCTAACCGATCTGCTTCCGTACGGTCCTAGTGTGGGTGATCAAGAGATACCTTCTAATCTAGGTATTCTGGATTTCAAGTCCTCTACCGCTATGACTCGGTGTGGTCCGGATTTAAGTATCAACTATTTCGGCGGGGTAGACTTCTACTACTATGACCGAGATTGCAATGAAGATGGTGAGATCTACTTTGATAACGCTTATGAGTCGGATATTTTGATTGGTACTGGCAAGGTCTATGGTAGATTTGTCACAGACGAGCCCACACTTCGGCAGATTTTCGGTATCATGGGCCGGTTTTACTGCAACTCTGATTGGGTATTTCTGGCTACTTGGCTGGGAATTGAGAGCGAGGAACACCACGGTGAAAATACCCTACAAACGGTTGTTGTGAAAAAGCAACAAGAGTTTTATGTGATCTTTATTGTGGGCCAAGTTAATGCTGAGTTCAACCACTATGGTGAAATTGCGTTCGGGGTAGATGCCTTCAATGTATCGAGCCTAATGGGACAAGATGCATCGCTCTATTCTAGCAGTAGCAATATTGGTCGGCCGGGAGTATATCTGCTGAAAGCTAAAAGAAAAACTATATCACTGGTGAAACCGCCGAACCCGAATGGAGTTTTTTGCAGAAGCAAAGATTTTTCAAGCGAAGGTAAAAACTGCTGTTCAGATTGATCTATTTTTCAAAATTAAGTGACAGTTTAGAAACGTCTAAACACGGATTGATTTTGCGATAATTATATAAAATAAAGGGAATCAGTACGTTGATTTTCTTTCCTATCTCATTGGTTCGTTGACAGCGCTAAAGTAGCAAAAAGACCGAAACGTAGCACTGAAACAAAGGCTCTCAGGTCAGGTGACAAGAAATTGCAATCAAGTGTGTTCAACTAATTGTCTAATTAACGACGAATTTTAGGTCCAGATTGAAAGGTGAACGAAAATTTGAGCAAAGCTAGAATCGGAGATTTACCGCTTAGCTACATCATACTATACACTAAACAACGAGACCAGTTTATTACACTGATTTCAACTTGTCTGCAGTTGAAGATTTAACTTAACTTTCTGATTAAATTTGTTGTTTTAAGAATGCCGGTATTCGGCTTGGACTCGATTCTCGGCCTGTGATCCGCCTTGTGGCTCTTCCGGAGCTCGTTTGAGATATCGAGTCAAAAGATCTGGAAATGACCGGAAATGTTCCAACTACATTGTTCACGAAGAATACTGCATTCTGCCTCCGTGCGGACGCCAAAGTGAACCTAAGTTTATGCTACATTTATTTGCATGTCAACAGTTTACCATCGCAGCTAGGGAAACCAAACTTGGCAGGCTAATCAAGTGAAGGGACGCTTTTTCTATTGGTGAAAAATTATATAAATTAATCAATCACTGATTGAAATATTTTCTAAAATCACTGTCAAGCACTGTCAATTCAAAGCTTGCGAGCAGCTTACTCTAGTAATTTGAACGTTAATACAATCGAAACGAAATCGATTACACTAAGAACTCCAGTATAAATTGACGCCATCCAAGAATGCACCGCAAGGGTGTCTATTAAGTTTTTTCTAGAAAAGAATTTGATGATTAGAAGAGATCAGATTTATAGATTTGATATATTTATATTATTGATAGATTTTTGATTTATTCCAGCACGAGCATGTGCCATGTCGCCGTGGACTGTCTGGTCACGCTGTCATCATGGTCGTCAAATTCGACATCGATTTCTGTTGAAACCGCCTCCCGTGCTCATCCGAAGACTCCCATGTCCAGCCAAACAGTCACAACTACGGCATTGTCGCAAACTGCCACATTAGTTGATCAATAGTACAGACAGTTGGATGCTGTCTTTGGACTTGGATTGAAGTTTTACTTAAATTTAACTACTTTAACCTTGAATATATTCATGCTGTTTCAATTATTAACCTTAACGTAGAACAGAAACGTTACTGTAAGACTAGAAAACTGAAGATACAGGGTGGGTGCCAAACTATACTGCATGCATCTACACCAAGAGTGAATAATAGATAAGAGTAAGAAATTCTTACCCTGCCATACTGAGATCATGCAAGGTATGCTCGTTGTATACCTTGCAAGTACCTCATTGCAAGGTACGCTCGCCCCCGCCCCCGTAACTTGCGGGGGTTCCACTTTGCACTAGATACATGCTTTCATATAAAAGCTTGTCTACTCGCTGATTCGCTAATCAATCTCAGGCTTACGGGAGGTGGTTTATTAGTTATTTTTATTAATTAATTATAACTAATTAGGTTAATGCAATTAAAAAACTAATTCGATATGACTTTGCATTAAATTAATTAATAAAAATAACTAATATACTACCTACCGTAAGCCTGATACTAATTAGCGAATCAGCGAGCAGACACGCGTTTATATGAAAGGTGTAATTAGTGCAACGGACCCCCACTCCCATGTAAGTTACTGGAGGGTCCCCAGTTAACACAACGAGCATACCTTGCACGATTTCAACATGATAGCTTAAGAATTTCTTACTCTTATCTATTACACACTCCTGTCTACAGTATTTACAAAGTCTACTGCCCAGTCCTCTTGATTTTCTGTACCTTTTCACTGCTGGAGGAGGGTAGCAATATTACCAAGAGTATATAATAGATAAGAGTAAGAAACTCTTACGCTAGTATGTACAGATCATGTAAGGTATGCTCGGTTCATTAACTCGGGACCCCCGTAACTTCCGGGGGGGGGTCCCACTTTGCACTAATTACACGCTTTCATATAAGCGTGTGTCTGCTCACTGATTGGCCCATTAGCCTAAGGCTTACGATAGGTTATTTATTAGTAATTTTAATTAAGTAATTATCGCTTTAATTAGGTTAACACAATTAAAAAACTAATTCGACAACTTTGTAGCATTTTTCTGCTCTTTCCAATGATATAAAAATTGTTGCATAATACAAAAATCCGAAGGAATGTAATCTGCAACAATTTTTATATCATTGAAAAGAGCAGAAAAAATGCTGCAAGGTTGTCGAATTAGTGTTTTAATTGCGTCAAGCTAATTAAAGTTATAATTAATTAATTAAAATGACTAATAAATTACCTACAGTAAGCCTTAGGCTAATGGGCCAATCAGCGGGCAGACACACGCTTATATGAAAACGTGTAATTAGTGCAAAGCGGGTCCCCCCCCGGAAGTTACGGGGGGGTCCCGAGTTAATGAACCGAGCATACCTTACATGATGTGTACATGCTAGCATAAGAGTTTCTTACTCTTATCTATTATGTACTCTTGATATTACTATTTAGAGACCAATCTTGACGCAAGCACTAAGGAAAGTTTCAGGATGGAAAATAAATATTTGGTTCGGCTGGAGATATAACCACGGCTCTTGTAATCTCTCAAGTCAGGTGTGCTTATTGGTTGTTTTGATTAATCAAAATCTAAATTTAATCAAAAGCCATTTTTGGGATTTGATTTAGTCAACAATCACATAAATATAAATATCAATAAATCAATACTTTGGCCATAAAAACAAAAAATCAAATACGACTCCGGATGTTTTGATAAAAAATCAAAAATCTAATCGAAACTTAAATCTTAAAATCAATACAACAGTACAAATTATTGCAGAGTTGAATTTTCGCATAAGCGTTATCAATCTTTCCTACAATACAAACAGTATACTAGTATACTCACATTCAGTTTTGGCAAATTCATTTTCTGATCCTACAGAGACAGCGCTTAATCCAACTTTATCAACGAACTATCAAATCTAAAAATTTTTGGTTCTCTAAAGTCTGCTTGTTTTGGTTGCACTTGAATGTAGCTGCTGCACAATCGGAGGATATTGAGGCTGATTTCAATGTTCAATAACAAAATAGCACCAAAATAAAACTGGATTATTCCGTGTTTTGACGGTTCTTTTTGAGTAACAGCTTTCGTTAGACTTAACATTCATCCAGTGGAAAATATTAATACAATGTCTTGATCGTGGATTGATCCGATTTAGGCTGATGTAGATCTAGTTTGCCTGATATCTTGCTTTATATCATGGTTCTCGTGGTTGATTTTTTTAAAATAGCGGCCTATAAAACGGCATTAGATTCGAGGTCTGAGCAGTGTGCTTCAGTGCGTAACAAACTATCAGTCTTCGCCTTTGTGGACAGCGGCAGGTAGGCTATTACTGCAATCTAGAGTACATAATAACTAAGAGAGTGATAAACGTCACACTCTTAGGGGCCTTTTTGCGCAGCTAGTTAAGGTGCTGGTTCGGGTTCGTGTATTTTTGGGCTTTAAAAGCGCAATTGTCGTTGAAATTTATTCAAATTTGCTACAATTACATTAGGGTAAACTTGGCATGTATGGACGATGTCGACCTCAGGCTATCTCTACGTGCTTTTGAACTTGGCTTGTATGGACACTGAATGTTTGTTGTATGGACGCTACTTGGCATGTATGGACACAGCATTTACATGCAAATCATAGGAGGTTACTCGGCTACCCTGCTGAAACCAACCTTCCCCCTGGCTGTAGGAACCCCCACCCTATTTCAAGCAGCCTATGAAATACATGCAAAATTCTCCGTCCATACAACAAAATTTCGTCATAAATTAAAGAAAACTTAATAGTTATTCTGTAGCTGAATTTTATTTAGTAAAATTGGTATCAAAGGATAGAGAAATTATCACACTTTCCAACAATATGAAAATTAGAATAGTTTAGTTTACTGTTAAATTCGCGCAGTCATTTAAACTTAGGCCAAAAAATCATTGAAAAATCAAGCAAAACGCGATTTTGACAAAAATTGGCATATAATGTGCGACACAGATACCCTGCACAAATAAAGTTTAGTTGATTAGAACCACTTCAATACGACCTTTCCGACGGTGTTACCAATTTTTCGGTTGACAAAATATTGAGTACACTAGCTCATAAAAACCAATCCATCGTCCATACAAGATTATCGTCCATACATGCCAAGTTTACCCTATTTACCCTATAAAACAGGTTAGAAAAGTCGCGGCTTGAAAATGTGAGTTTTGGAGAAATTAGCTTTATTCCGCCATAACTTGCACTGTGACCACCCTACATGGATGAACTTATAGTCATTCGAATCCTCACACCAAGACCTACAACTTTTCTCTTGAGAGTTTTCTTCGATTCCTTAAGGTTTAACAGATAACAGTGAAAATTGATTTTCGAGGTCCAAAACCGGCCATTTTTAGAAAAATCAAATATTGCAAGATTTCGACAGCTTAAACAGCTCTGGTCCGTCGGTCAAGTATTGTCCATATTTGTGGTCCTAAAGGACATCTTACGCCCAAAGGAGAGCTCTCTGCGGTATCTCTGCCGGCGCACAGCAGCGAAAATGTGAAATTTTGAAAATCGCAACTAGATTGTTTTGAACACGGATTTCTCTCAACTCATGCAATCAATTAAAAACGGCTTTACACACGTATTTTTGAGACAATTTCCGAGGGCTATTTTTCATGGTTTTGCATTTTGACTTTCAGTTCGAGAGAAATAAGTGTCCAAACTTGAAAATTTTGACGAAAATCGGACCAAACTTACGTTTTTCTCAAAATCTTGAGCTTCTTTCCTCGTTAAACAATTTCAGAAAAAACAGCCCTCGGGAAGATGTTTCTTTTGAAGCCTGAACTTGTCGCTTTTCGTTAGCTTTCCCACACTTCGAGAAATCCATGTTCAAAAATTGTTTTCATGTTATTGCAAGTCGTTGTTCAAATATTATTTTGTTCAAGCCGAAGAGTTGAAATGAGACAGCTATACTGTACCTAGTTGTAACATCGATTTCTCAAAACTGTGGAACGGCCACTTGTGCTGTCCTATAAGGACATGTGGGCCGAGGGACATTTTTTTGGAAGGTTTAAAATGATATAAAAATTATTCCCCAAAGTCCCTGCAAAGTGCATCTCAAAAAATTAAGCAAATTACAGTCTTTCAACCAAATCTCTAGCTTAGAGCAACAAACTCCGGCTAATGGGCATTGATAAAATGTGCAATGAAACTGTGTAACGATCTTAAACGAGTTAAAACTAACTCAATCATTTTCGTAAAAGCAAAGGGTTAAACAATTTTCCTTGGTCCCCCTTTCCAGCATACCAACCAATCTGGTGTCTCGATTATGTGCTGAGAGAATAATGGACACCAAAAATTTCCTAACTCAGCACGCGAAAAGGTTGGAAAGTTTCATCCACTAAAGTTGCCTAGACCACGATACCAGCTAGATCCAAAAATTATTGTTGAACTCCAAAAATTGAGCAAATTACAGTCTTTCAAAAGAAACTGAACCTTAAACGAGTTAAAACTAACTCAATCATTTTCGGAAAAGGAAACAATGAAACTCACCCCCCCCCCCCAAATGAAGCACAGTGACCCCCACAAATGAGTGCCCACTACACCTTTGTGTACGTTCACTCGCTTGTATGTTTATGTGTTGAAGCTCGAAAGTGGGCAGCTGCTGGTAGAACGTTTCTTTGATTCGCGAGGAAGCAAGTTCGACTCCCCCTAGTAAAATTTTCTGAGTAAGACAATTTTATTTTGAGATTGCCAGGCTGCGAAGGTTTTCCATTTTGAGTTTTTCATCAATTCTGCTAGATCGATAACGGCGGAAAGGAGGATAAGAACGTTGTTATCAATTTGTGAGCGATAAGATTTGTAAAATAACTGTGGCTGTTCTGTTGCCCAGTGTAAGCGTTAAGACATAGTTCTACACAGCTTTAAACGAAAACTTGTAAATCTACCTAGCTCTCGTTTTCATTATGCTGTGCCTCAGCGCAACAGGTCTTATCTGTTTGCCCGGCCATTTGCGTTCCATGCAACCACAGTGCAGCAGATAGCGTTAACTTCATGTAGCTAACGCTTGACAATGACAGCATGATTCAAACTTAGATTTCTGTAGATTTCTAAGATTTAGTATCACCGAACACTGGTTTCAAATGCAGGTGTACAGTGTTGTATTTTTGAGACCATAGCTGTTTAATTTTGATGACTCGATATTATCAACTGTATTTAGGGTATCTAAGGGTAGATGATTGGCCTTTTCTTGCAATGGGCGCTGTAAAATTTGCGTCACGACGTTTGACTTACATTTACATTTACCCATCTTCTGATTGGTATCCCTGGAAAGGGCAGTTTGGGTAAGAGGTGGTCGGTGATTTGATCCGGATTGGTATTTCTTATATTTTTGCAAAACTTCATGATGATCAGCCACCAGTGACAGAAAACTTAACAAAGTAGCTTAAATTCACGTTTCCACAGTGTTTTAGAAGGTTCTACTGCGCAGCAGGTCTACAATTAGTGCAAATTCAACTAAACAGCTCTACGTTTTGCTTGTTGCTTATAGAGTAAAGCCAGAATGAAATCAGTTGTTGCCTGTTTGCTGTTGCTAATAGTAGCAGTCCTGGGTAAGTTTGGATTTGCAGCGTGTTATCGTGCGCGTTTACTTCAAACTCTCAAAATCAGAGAACTGATACAATAGGTAATTGGTAGTTAGTTCAAAGAGTTCCAGCTAAAGAACAATTACTATGTGATTACAATGAAGTAACAAATCTCGTCCTTAACTTCTCTATAACACAGCGGATACGGCAATTGTCAGGTTATGCGATCAGAAAACGTTGTCAAGAAGTAGAAGCTCTTTCACTACTAGGAAGCGATTAACCGTTGAAGGATACTACCTGGCTTTATTGGACGGATATAGGGATACTGTTTTACAAAATACACGTCAGTTTAAGTCTGTGAACGATTCGTTTGCATTATCCAATTTTGCTAGAAAATACTTGCACATCAAAACTTTTTCCACTAACACGTCTGCTTTAACTGTGCCTTTAATGATTTGAGTTTAATCATTTGAATGTGCTTAATCCTTACTGAAATAACAGGACCTATGCTCTAGCCTGTACTTACGCGGGTTCACTTCTGCAGCTGAATTGGCAAAGCGTTCGCGTTCTGTGCAAACGTTCGTGGGTTCTAGGCCCACTGGACATCCGAATTTTTCTTGTTTTACTGCTAAACCATTCAAATGATTGCTACCTTTACCGATGAAAGGAACAAGAGATTAGCATTATCTGCAAGAAACTGTAATAATAATAATAATAATAATAATAATAATAATAATAATAATAATAATAATAATCTGTAATAAACCATTGATGTGGCTTGACTTGGTTGCTATTGCAGCCGCTCCATCCGGTGAACGCTGTAACAGAGTTGAGGACTGTCGTGAAGGTTGCTACAAGATGCTCGGAGCAGAGAGGGAAGCTGTTCTGGCGAATCTCAACACAAGTCTGACCCATTTCACCACCGCTTACATTCAGTACAATTGCGTTCAGAAGGTTTGTGGATGCTCGTTAATCCCATCAAGACATTAGGATGGACATAAATGGACGTGAAATTGCTGGAAACATAAGAAATAAAGCTATGCATTATGTGTGCATTATGTCATTATGTCATTATGCATTTTGTGTTCTAAATCTCAAAACAGATATAGAATTTGAGCACATGTGTTGTCGAGTTTTAGCACACAATCATAGAGCGAGTGAGCGTGCTCCCCGTTTCGACTGGATACCAATTTGCAGGGGGGTGGTCTGCCATTAGCATGCAGAGAATGTGTCACGCTTATAATACATGATGTAAGTATGACAGCTGGATTCGTAAATAATAAAATCCTAGAAAATGACAAGTGGCAGAATCCCTGTGATCGGCTGCAGACATGTTCTAGTTCCATCCAATCCTAAATCCGACAGAATTGAGTGTCCAGTGGTACCCTTCCACGCTGACCAGGATGGAACCGGAACCTAGATTTCAGAGTGCTCGGAGGCAACAACTCTGTTGTTGTCCGTTCGGATTCTGACTGTGTCCGTTTGGAACTTCAACAGGCAAGCGTAGCAGGCGAAAATCATTAGTTTACTGGGCGCTCAGTTGTGGATGGTAGCAAGTACATTAAACTATAATTGTGTCATGATAATGAGGTTGGCAGGCGGGCTGGCAGACGGCTCCATGAAGGATACAAGCATTAATTATAAAAAAACTAATGAAAAAACGCCTGCCTTGCAGTCACAATGGCGAAAGCCTTAGTCCGAAACAAAAGAGAGCCAAGACTTCGGACTAAGGCTTGCGCCTTAATGACTGCAGAGCAGGCGTTTTTCATTAGTTATCCATGATTTTCTATAACTGTGTTGCTTTCTAACACTTGACTGCATTGACAAAGTAAAACGTAAAGAGGGTTTCCTTTTGTTTGAGGAGGGTCGTCATTATTTCATAATTGGTAAACTGAATACCATTATTAAATGGTTACTTATAAAATCTTTTAAAAAGTATGAATCCCAGAACTCCTAGAACCCTTATCAAAATAAAAGCTTCAAACAAAAAGTAACTTTTATCCAGAAATGAGCCTGAGTTTATGAAAAAAGGCAGCTAAAATTTCTTAAAAATGTGTAGTTTTTCACAGGAAGAAATTGCTTAAGGTGGACACGTGCAGGAGTCAAATTTTGAGGGTAGGGCACGAATAAATGATAAAGCGACCGATAAACCTTATTTTGCGATTGTTCCGGGAAGAAGACACGAATTCTTGGTAAGGGTGAGCGACCTCTGTGGTGAGTGCTCGATTCCGAGATTTGAGGGGTGGAGTTAGGTGAAATACCCCCTAAGCACATGATACCTATCAAAATTGTTTTCTTTCTCGGTGAGTGGGTCCATTCATCCCCTCCATTCCCCCCCCCCCCCATTGACAATCGGGGAATTCCGGTGACAATAACTCTGTCATATGTCACAATGGAAATGGTCCAGAGACCCCGAAAAGACATTCTCGCCGACAAGCAGCCATCAAAGCACGAAGAAACATCAAGACCATTGCTCGTTGGGAGTGTGAAGATGAATGAATTTCTTTTAAATTTAAAGACTACGAAGAGATTTATACTTATACTAAAAAATCTACCGTATTCTCGCGCTTAAGGGGACACCCACTTAAGAGAACATGTTCTCTTAAGTGAAATCAGAAAAATACTGAAGTATAAATTGAAAAAACTTACTTTTGAAGATTAAATTTTCTAAAAATTCCAGTTCTTTTTCCATGATAAACTAACCCATCATACGATATAAACCATATGTGACAACAGTAATCAATTATAATATAAAAAGTGAAATACAATTGTCTCTTAGTGGTACTGGACATTCACTTAAGCGAACATGTTCCCTTAAGAGAACATGTTCTCTTAAGTGAAATCAGAAAAATTTCCATTTTTGCCCGTATTTCACTTAAGAGAACATGTTCCCTTAAGCGCGAGAATACGGTATATCTTTTGTTACTTTTCGTAATAACCATCACATGTTATTCAATATATACATGGAAAGGGAATGAGACTGAGAGGAATGAGGAAATGAGGAATGAGATGAGAATGAGAAAGAGAATGAGAATGGGACATGGAATATATATATATATAAAGGTCGGGTTTTCTTAATTTAACAAACGTGTTCAGTTTCAAATGAAGTTTGAAACTGGCTGATATGAATAAGATGGAATATAATAAAAAATATTTTTCAACCACTTAGTCTACATCCAAAGGCCAAGTAAATTGCAGAAAATATTATTAAAATCCTCATCATGTCAATTTTGGCAGATATGTAGTGCTTAACTTGCGAATCTAGCATAACAGACGGTATTGACAGATTAAGGATATTGGATCCCGGTGACCCTTCTCGCAAATTAGTACCCAGTCGAAGCGTGGGTACGCTTACTGCGCTTGTGTAGAATATAGGAAATATTCATGCGGTAAGCACTTGTTTGCCACTACTATTTTGCTACTCGAATAAACATCTGTGTATGGATAAGATTCATTGCAACTTACTGAGCAACCCTCATTCTAACCATATTAGATAGAGAACACCAAAGACTTTTATTTGACACTCGGACATCACACACCTTCGCAGAGAACTTGCAATATACTGTCTGTCATATTGTGAATTTGGCACCAGGGTGCCCGACACTTGTGCGTTAAAGCTCTAAAAAAATCAGAATTTGGTGTCAGTTTCGAGCTTTAGAATACACGCATAGCTGGCAAATTTTTTGAAGTAGTGAGTCCAACTTTGCTGGAGGTGGGCCGGTAGCCCGTTTGCGTGCAGAGAATGTGTCACGCTTATAGTACATAGAGTATGGCAGCTGTCTATTTCTAATTCTGTCAAGTTCTAATAACAGCAGTTTTGTATTGAAATCTCAGTACGTTCATTTCACTCATACCCGGATGCTGCAAGCTAACTCTGTATCTGAGTGTAAGGGAAATACGAAATTTTGTGACGAGACTCTTTGGACTATTGTCGTGATATAGCGTGAATTAATTATTAGTAATTAAGTAAAGTAATTTATTTAAATTTTTAAATTTATATGAATTCTTATATATTTTTGGTTAAGGTTTTAAAGATCAGCTACTGGCAAACTTGCATATGAACTTGCGTTTATAAGTTCTCAAGCCTGACAACTAATGAATGACAGTCAGTTTGTTAGTCAGTCGACTAACCGAGTAGCGGGAAAAGTTTAGTGAAACACTGGCAACCTGAACTTGTAGTTCAAGTGCAAGTTGTAGTTGCAAGATTTTTATGTAATTGGCCCCAGGTGGTCTGTTCATCTGACTACTGATTTGTGGACCAAAGGGAGAAACGACGGATCTTTTGCGCTTTCCCCCAGTCCTAACTTTTGATTTTTTTGACCAGTAACTTTGGAATTTGGTGGGGGTGCATACTGGAGGCTGGTGACTTCAGGAATTAAAAAAATTTAAAATTTTTAAAAATTTTAAAAAATTTTAAATTTTTGTTTGTTAAGGGGTGACCAAGGGGAACCGAAAAATTTTTTTTAAAAAATTTTTATGAAAAATGGTTTACAGGGGTTTTTATGGGGCGCTGGGCACGAATCTCAAATCGCTTTTTAGATTGAGCTTTTCGTTAGCTCAGTATAAGCTAAAGTTGTAAGCTTAACATGTAAGCTTATACTGAGCTAACGAAAAGCTGAATCGAAAAACGGATTTCAGATTCGTGCTCAGCGCCCCAGAAAACCCCTGTATGCATGTTTTCAGCAAAATTTTTTTAAAAAAATTTTTAGGTTCCCCTTGGTCCCTTACCAAACAAAAATTTAAAATTTTTTAAAAATTTTTAAAATTTTAAATTTTTTAATTTTTGAATTCACCAGCCTTCAGTATGCACCCACACCAAATTTCAAAGTTATTGGTCAAAAAAATCAAAAGTTAGGGCTGGGGGGGGAAAGCGCAAAAGATCCGAAACGATAGCCTCAATTCCAGATCCAGACCCAGCCAAGACCCATGAGAGCCAGCCAAGAACCAACGACCAAGTATTTTTTTGGCCACGCACATGATGTATATTCATGCAAAAAGTGAGACCGATCCAAGAAATTTGAGGCACCCCCATTTTGGTCGCCCCCCCTTAATAGAGTTCTACAAATCTTCGATATGTTATTCTCTTCGGTTTCGGAGCAGTATAATCGCTCTAGGCAGAAATAGCGGGAGTATCGACTCCCGACTGAGAATTAGATGCGGAAACGTTGACAATGAACTGCATTTTTAGATTCAAGGTATAAAAGTTCTATTTTCAAGAAATAACCCAATTTAGACTATTTTTTGGCCTTTCCCAACTTTGATCAGGTCCTGATTCGTACGAGCCACTTCCGCTTCCGATCACCGAATTAGCAACGCTAATGATCAATGTACCTTCCGACTAAGCGACTGACTGATTCGACCAAATACTGATTCACTGAACAGGACTACTTCCGATCCTCTGATACTAAAGTCTCTATCTGAACAGGATTCCAATGACTCAAACGGTTAGCAAGTAACGATCCAGACGGGCAGCTTGGTAATCAGATCCGCACCTGAATCAAATGGGTTAAAACCCATTAGTACACAGTTATGTTGCGGCATTTGAACCCAGCAACCATTACTCGTTCTTT
>JASAND010019366.1:0-16002 GCA_030248195.1 Trissonchulus latispiculum | reverse complement strand
CTAGTTTGGGGTGAATCTTTATTGCGTTAGTCTGCGAAGGCGGCAACAATCAGAATTAAGTCAAACAAGGCACACAAGCTCCAAACAGTAGACTACGCCACGTCTGCTAGAAAACGAAGTTTTTATACCCCCCGAGTCACCTGAACTTTGTAGTTTTGAGATAATGTTTTGACTATCTTTAATTTTTAAACTTCAGCTTTCATTGCCTCAAAAAGTTAAGGAAAAGGTTGCAAGTTCAGAAAAGAACAAATTTAAAGAGATGCAGGATTTAAGGGCAAAAATGCAAAAGAGAATGTTACACTCCGGGGTGAACAGTTCGAGCGATACATTCGATAAAGAAAATAGAAATGAATATACCAATTTCTGACAATTAAGAGACATTAACTAATGATCTATTAAAATTATCGCAAATGATCACAATTGAAGTAAATATGAACTAACTACGTCTGCATTTGGGTAACAATAAACATCGGTCTGAATAAGGTGACATAACACTATGCAAAACGATTCCAAGTCTAGAAAATTTCAGTGAAACTTTTTTGGATAATTTTAAATTGAAGCATTTCTACTATAGAAAGATTTAATTCCAGTAATTTTTGTTTCCTTTAGTTTTTTTTTCATCTAAACAAGATTTAAGAAAATAAATTCTTTAGATGACACTTAGTGAAAAAAACATCAGACAAAACTGCATGTGTTGTGCAGTCAGCGATGGATTTGGCATCTTTGGCATCCTCCATGGTTCTTGGCAACAGCCAAAACATCCCATCACTGGATATTGGGGTTGTTATTGCTGCTGAACGTATTGATGGGAGGCTTGCTGAGGATAGGATCCAAATTGAGCAGCTCCATAGCTTGAAGGCCATTGCTGGGCTTGCTGGTGGGGCCACTGCGGCTGGCACTGGATCATATATTGATGTGGCTGCTGTTGATAGTGTTGTTGTTGGTTTTTTTGTTGTTGCCACATCTGAGTCTGAAAGTTGTAGTTTGTCTGTTGGGGATCTCCGATTGCAACCATGCCAGGTTGGTGAATGGAATTCTGGATCTGCGCAGTAGGAGCGGGTAAATGATGCTGTACCGTGACCAGTGTAGCCCCAGCCGAAGCTATGCCGCTCATCATGGTGTCTGCCGTTTGAGAAGTGCTGTGTGGCTGTTGTGGAAGAGCCGAATTCGCTGTGACTGAGATACGACCAACGGTGGGGCCGTTGGGTCGAATATAATTAGCATAGTTTCCCACTGTTGCCGAGCACGGTTGTGCTAGATGACTCTGCTGAACAAAGGTCTGTAGTTGTGAATACTGTGAATTCGTTGGATGAGTATCCGGAATAGTCTGCTGTACCGTGTCAGGCAGTTGTGACTGGTCCTGCCACGTTATCGCCCTGTCTGTAGTTAGTGATCTATTTGCTTCTTCAGTCTGCCGGCGTGTGAACTCAACCAATTGATGTCTATTATCACAGCCTTCCTCTGTGGGATTGTCTGTGACTGGTGCGACATGTGTGTCTGCGACCTGGTGGGTTTCGTTGGTCCCGGCTGCTTCCGGTCTGTAGCATCTAGAATCTTTCTGACGATTGGCTTTCACCAAACGGATTCGGTGAGCAGCAGCCGAAACAACAGCATGTTTCTGTTCGTAGGGTCTGCAGGATGTGAATCGTTTACAAGAAGCCAAAAAGTGGGAATACCGAGGCCCAATGGTCATAGAGTCTGAGAGTTCCCGTAATATTGAGGTCGCCACTGTCGGCGACATACTGTGGGTTGTGGCCTTCGGCTGTCCAAAATTCGCCATCCGGAACTTCTTTGAAAACGTAGTTGCCTTGAACACACATGTCGCGGAGTATGTGGCTGAAACTCCTTCCGTCTTCTTCTGGTGTTCGGAATAGAGGGGCCACAAAACAGATGGTTGGTCCAGAGAAGATGGGGAAAATGTCAGCAAAGTCTTCCTTAATCTCTTCTTCGGTCTTTTTGGCGTCCGCATTTCCTGTCTGCACCAAAACATGGGTGAAGTCGCTGATTCTGAATCTGGAAACCAAGTCTGGTATGTGTCCTAGATGGAAGTTCTGTCTACAGATTATGGTGCCACTTTCTATTTCTGACAGATATTTACAAGTCGTTCCGTCTGCCAATACTAGTATAGTGTGAACAGGGAAAACGTCGATGATTATCTCTGTTCCCCAAAGATGAAGGTCTATCAGGGATTCAATATGGTCTCCTCTAGGATTGTCGCGAATCTGCATCAAAATGGTTCCGTACTGATTCTTTCCTTGCCAGGTTTCGGGTAGTCTGCGTCTGGACTCTTCTTCTGTATGACCTGTAGCCATCAATAGGTCTCTGCGGTGACAGTGTGCCAAAATCTGCTTTCCTGTCGCTCTGAGAAAGTAAGCGAACGCAGGGTAAGTTCGGCATTTCATCAGCAAGATTGTCGAAAGAACATCATTTCTGACTTCGATCCACTTGGCTGGTAAGGGATCAAAGTGAGAAGCTTTAGATTTGATGAATGCATAAACTTCTCTGGGGTCGTCTGTATAGGTCTGTTGAAATAGCTGATTAGCGCACCAATTCATTCCCATTTGAATGAATTGCACGAAAGCAAGCGCTTGGATCACGCTAGTGCAAGTCTTTCCAGCAACATTGATAGGGTAGTCTGTGTTGAACATTGACAGGCAGTGGGTCTGATCGATGACTAGAACTCTCGGTTTGACTGATGGGGAATTGTCTGCTGGGCGGACGACAGGAATCACGACTGATCTAAGCCTAGCCCCTTGACCGCTGGGCTGGGCAGGCGGTGCATCGTCTGGCACAGGTTCATTGGCCTTAAATCTCGCTTCGGAGCTGTCGTGTCTGTCAATATCATTAGAATCTTCAGAGCAGGATTCGTCTGCTACATCCGCACTCGCCTAAAACAATATATACAGATAAGTGAAAGCTATAGCACCTTATAGTAAAGTAGTCTAAAGGTTTTGGGCACTCTAGAGGTTTAGGAGCGTTTTCTGTCTGGGCTTAGGTCTGAGTGAATAGCTCTTATCATTAGCGGGGTCTGCCAAAGAATCTCCCTGCCTCAGTCGCCTAATCTGCTGAAGGGGTTCAATTAACTCGTACAACCAACTATTGTCTTTTCTTCCCTTGTCTACCACTACAGTATCAGGTGCTGCAGTCTGATCTTCCCCAGGACTACTGTTATTACCAGTGGGTCCAGTAAGATTTGGCACATGTAGAGGATAGTAAATTTTTAAGCGGTTCATGTGAACAAGCTTTGGCGGTTTATCTGGATTATCTATGGATTGTATTCTAGCGTTTGGGAATTTAATTTCAATTATTCGAAACGGTCCAGACCAAAAGTTTGCAAGTTTGGGGGAAGGATTGGATGTATTTGCAGCTCCATCCTTTTCCGTTTGCTTTAGTCTGGGAAGTGCTGGAGTATACAAATACACTCTGTCTCCCAACTGAAATTTTTGCGGAGACGAGGTTTTGTCATAGTAAAGCTTTTGCTTAGCCTGGGCTTTAGCGATGAAGTCTTTTGCTGCGTCCCAGGCTGTTTTTAACTGACGTACGAGAACATCTTTATATGTCTGTACGTCAGGCTGCCCTGGACACGTTGGTGTCAGGATTGAGTCGATAGGCAGTGTAGGATCGCGCCCGAAAAGCAAAAAGAACGGAGATTCACCTGTGGACTCATGCGTAGCCGTCCGATATGCAAAAGAGCAATAGGGAAGGAATTTGTCCCAGTCATCATGCCTCGTCGATGTATACATTGCAAGCATAGTTAAAAGAGTACTGTTATATCTTTCCACCATCCCGTTTGTCTGCGGAGCATAACCCGAAGTATGAATTTTATCTATTTTGAGAATTTTACAAACGCACTGCATGAGTTGAGATAGAAAGGTAGCCGCTCTGTCTGATAAAAGTTCCCTAGGTGTGCCAAACCTGCATACAACTTTCTCGACCAAAAGTCTAGCTAACGTTTCTGCTTGGATGTCTGGTACTGCGAATGCCTCCGGCCATTTTGTGAATGCGTCCATAAAAACTACAATATGTTTATTACCCGATTTCGTCGTAGGTAAAGGGCCAAGAGTGTCTACGCAAACTCTATGAAAAGGTCCTTCAACTTTGATAGGTACTAGAGGCAATTTGGTGCGCTTAGGCGGATCCTTGCGTTCTGCGCAGCTTTTACACGCAGCGCACCATCTTTTTACATCCAGTCTGAGAGTGGGCCAATAATACCGAGATTTAATCTTTTGAAGGGTTTTCCCAAAACCGAGATGACAAGCAAACAGACTATCATGGTTTGCTTCAATAATTTCGGTCTGGAGTTCTTTAGGTATTACTATTAACTGAGAAACTCTAGGTGAGCAGTTAGGTCTAATATAGTACAGGATATCTTTAATAAGTCTGTAATTTTCTAACCCGGAGCTTTTCGTCTGCTCGGCGCCAGATTCCAGGGTCTTTATGATTGGGCCCAAAAAACTATCTGACTTTTGAGTTGACGCCACCCGTTCCAAACTTAAGTAATTTGTTTCTAAGACAGCACACAGTCGAGAGAGAGCGTCAGCATTCCCGTTGGATTTTCCCGGTCGGTACTGAATCGTCATATGATTAGCATACTCTTGAAGAGACAAGCCCCACCTACTTAAACGGGCGGATGGGTTTTTGATGGACAACAACCATTTTAGGGCTTGGCAGTCTGTAACCACAGTGAAATTGTGCAAAAACAAATATGGTCTAAAATATTTGACAAAATAGACAATAGCGAGAGCTTCTTGCTCTACCGCTGGGTAAGTTCTTTCTGCCTTAGTTAAAGTTCTGCTTGCAAAGGCAATGGGCCTTTCTTTGCCTTCTTGGACCTGGCTCAAGACTCCCCCAATTCCAAATCCACTGGCATCTGTTTGGAGGATAAATTCTTTGGAAAAGTCGGGGAAAGCAAGAACTGCGGAGCTCGTTAGGGCGGACTTCAGATGCTCGAATGCTTTCACACATGTATCGTTAATAGCAAATTTTGCGTCTTTCTCCAAAAGTCTGTAAAGTGGCGCTGCGATAGCAGCAAAATTTTTAACAAAACGTCTATAGTAAGAGCAAAGTCCAAGAAAGCAACGCAAAGCTTTAGTAGTTTTAGGTATCTCGTACTTTTTGTATAAAGTCTACTTTGCTTGGATCGGGGGAAACTCCCTCGCTTGACACGACATGCCCCAGGAACAAAACGGAGGGTCTACAAAAAGCACATTTACTTAACTTAAGCTTCAGATTGTTCTGTCTAAGCCTAGTAAAAACTTTTCGAAGAGACATTAAGTGATTATCAAAAGTATTACTGAACACTATGATATTGTCTAGATAAACAAGGCATACGTGCCACTGTAGACCTGATAGAATAATGTTCATGGCCCTTTGAAAGGTAGCCGGTGCATTGCTTAGTCCCATAGGCATTGTAACGTATTCGTACAGACCGTCCAAAGCGACAAATCCAGTTTTTTCGGAGTCCTTAGGCTCTAGCTCAATTTGCCAAAACCCGGATTTTAAGTCTAAAGTTGTGAAATATCTAGCTTTACCTAAGGCATCTAATATCTCGTCTATTCTGGGTAGAGGATAAACGTCTCTTTTTGTAATCTTGTTTAAACTCCTGAAGTCAACTACAATTCTTACAGACCCGTCTTTCTTTTTCACAACGAGCATTGGACTGGCCCAAGGAGATGAGCTGGGTCTAATTATGTTTTTAGACTTCATGTCTTCTAATTGCGCCTTTACAGATTCCCTCTGCGAAAAGGGTATCCTGTAACTGCGTTGAAAAACAGGAAGTGCATCACCGGTGTCTATGCGGTGCCGCACTACCTTAGTTCTACCCAGATCCGAATCGGATTTAGCAAACATTTCATGAAATTCTCCAAGAACGTTCAAAATGTCCAATTTTTGCTTCTTTGAGAGATTAGAATCCTTCCAGTCAAGAGACTCAAATGTATTTACCTCAGTTTTTAGCTTGCCATGACTATTCGTTGTGTCTGCTATGTCTACGGGCTGTACGCTGCCCACAGTTGCTCCTTTTCTTAGCTTAACAGATTCGTTCATGGGATTCATTAGACGTATGCCGAGGACTGCGCAACTTTCATCGTGCAAGGATTTAGCCCCTACGACCCCGAAATTTCCTAGGAAAATTTTATTGGGTTCGAATATTTGAGGTCTGTTTGCAGCTGAACAGGTTCCTGCAGCAATTACAGTATTTGTAGTATAAAGCTCACATCGTGGAGGCAGTAATACGTCAGCGGATAACTTTACTCGCTTTCCCGGGTTTACAAAAAACGTATTAGCGCAGGGTGAGTGTGGATTGCGCAACATTGGTATGCATTCTCCTGCAACCTTAACAGTACGGCCGCTAAAGTCGATTAAAACAGGTCCGAACTTTGGCATTATGTCTGTACCTAGTAGGCAATTCCACTTAAAGTCAGGCACCACGTGACAAAAATGCGGTAATGTCTGCGAACCGAGAGAAAGCAACAAAAGTATTGCACCAATAATGTTAACCTTTTCCCCAGTTACGGACGTAGCTCCAGTAACCGAAGGTTTTAGTTTAACATTGGACTTTAAAAATTTGTCACTCACTATCGTAATGCCTGAGCCTGTGTCTAAAACAGCGGAAGTTTTGCAATTCTCAACTTTAGCAGGTACTGTTAAAATTCCAGGACCAATTGAATTACAGCTTTGAAATTCAGTGGATTTGTTTAACCATACAGGCGCGTGGAACGTACTAAAATTTGGAAGTTTTTCTTCTGTATAAGCAGTGTCGGTTGCAAGGTCTACCGTGTTGGGCGTATTTATGTCTGTCGTTGAGGCAAAATCCCGTTTAGGAGGATGGTTGAATGAATGAAAGAAGCGAAGTAATTTTTGTCTGTGAACTACCAGAATATATAAGAGTGATAAAATTAAAACCAAGATAGCAACTATCACACATACATTAACTATTGCTTGTATTGGGCCGCGAAGAATGGAGGATATACCTCCTCCCGCCCCGGCTAGCGTCTTTCCTAGAGCATTACCCAAACCATTTAAGGTTGAACCTAAGCCGGTGCCAAGGCCTGCGAGAGTTTTACCTGCACCTGCGCCGATGCCTTCTAGGGCACTAGCAAGGGCTTGAGGGTCTAATGAAAGTTCAGCAGTGTAGTTTGCTAAATACAAAAATTTATGCTCTAACTGATACAGTCTACGCACTTGGCTCCTATACATTGTGAAAATGTTGAACGATCCAGCAATTTTATCGTGAAAAAGAGCTGGGGTGTCAAAAGCTAAGTCCGGGCTGTCTCCTTTCCACGTTATTTCTAATGGCAAATTTAGTACATGAACTAAGCCTGAACTGGTCTGCCATCCTCGTGGAGTTTTAAATATACCAGTAACGTGATGTGAGCAGTCTATCACAGCCGAGTCTTCGACTAAGTCTTTTGTGCCCGGAATCAAAAAGAATAGAGAGCCGTTGCTTAAAACAGGAATATATTCAAAACACTGACCATTATAGCTATAATTCCAGAAAATTTCCTCAGCAAATATCTTTTTACATGCCCAAACCATTAATACTTCCCCAGCGTAAGATGCATGTATGTCTGTCCTATTTAATAAAACGCGTGCTCCCAGAGTTGCATCGATACGAGCTAACTGTGATATTAAGCCAATAATTTTATTATTTGTCGCACAAATGCTAAGCCAAATTTGTTTAAAATTTTCAGCTTCCGAGTCTTTGAGAAATTTATACAAATAGTTGAGCTTAGCATTTGTGGGATCTACGTCCGGTATTAAGTTAGATTCGAGCGAACTAGAGTAATTAGTTTGGAAAATTTCAGGAAAGAGAGTCTGATTTTTAATAGTCTGTCTAAAATGCACAGCCGGACCTTGATCGGTCAAAAAGGAATTTCTGGGAAGGCATTTCGGTAAAGGATTATCATTGATTTTAAAAGCGCCTTGGATATCATCCACTACTAAATGATAGTTAGAATAGGTTGCGTTATAGGTTCCCTTGAAGCTAAATTCGCAAAAACCACCATAAAGGGCGGAACGGTTCCAAATAACTGTTGCATATTGATTTTGACAATAACCTTGTGCAACCGTACACCCTCCTACGTCTGCTAAATCGCTAATGATGGTCTGTCCGTTTAACGTTGCGATTTTCCCTTTTTCCAATATAAAATTTTCAACTGTTATACAGTTATCATAGCAGCACCAGTGGTATGAAAGGTGCAGTTGATTTGAAGTTGTCCAAAAATTTTCAGTTTGTGATGTAAGCTTCTGATTATGCCAAACCTTGTTAATAGACGCTTTAAAGCAATCGGTAAAATTTACAGGTTTCGACGTAGAGGTGTCATAAACTATGCCTTTAGAACCGAAGAATCCTGTATGGGTGCACACAGTTCTTGTTTTAAGGTAACAGCTGTAAGCATCAACAGTTTGTGGGTCTAACCTAGGTACAAACATGTCTACCGAATACTTTTCAACAGCCGTTACTGTTGGTAAATGGCAAGTGAAAGTACGTGGATAGCTAACAGGAAATCCGCTGCGGGACTGCCCGCAAAAGTTGAAAATTCTGTCTGTAGCGAAGCTTAGGTTTGCTAGAAATAAAGTTAAGAACAAAATAATTAAGCGTGGTCTGCAAGAATCTAACGTGGTCACTCTTACATTTTCGTTTGAACTGTCGCTGCTGTCTGAAAGTTGACCTTCCTCCATTTGGTTATCTGCCGAGGACTCTTCTTCGGCCTCAGTTGGTCCTGGTTGAGTCGAATCCGCCGGAACAATTTCTACCTTTTCTGGGGTTGCAGCTGGAGCAGTTTGAGTTTCCTCCACATTCTGTTGTCCTTCGGCACGCGCAGGATCCGTTTCGACTGCGGCTGCAGGTTCTCCAGATGTGGGTTGACTTGTCTGATCCATAGCTTCTTGATCCAGTCTGCCGTCGGGCAATGGATTGATTAAGCCAATTGTATCTGAAAATAAACGATCTGTTATGTTAGCTACCTGGGATCTTAGTGCTTCGATTTCTTCCGAAACAGCTAGAGTTGCAATGTCTCGTTCATGTAACTGACCAGATTCGTCACTAGGTTCCAGCATACCAACTCTTCGGGGTCTGTTTCCGGAACGGTCCCGTTGCCGTTGCCTGCAGTCAGCTTGAAAATGGCCTGGTTTTAAACAATAATTGCAAACGGGTCTGCCGTTTGCATTTTGTCGGTTTGGTGTTCTTCTATATGAAGGTCTGGGGTTTCCGTCCCGCTGAAAAGAAGAGTTTCTATTTTCCTGAGATTGCTTGCGAAATAAACCATCTAAACGTCGTTCGAGTCTACTTAACCTTTCATCTGTGTCCATAGAATTTTGGCGATTTGATGGCTGCGAGCTGACTGCAGCAACGGCAATAGGATCAGGTTCCGACTTTTTCTGCATCAGAGTGGACAAGTTGTCGATCAAATCACAAAGCTTTTTGTTACTGTCTGCACTCTGTTGCATGGGGTCTGCGCTCAGATTGAGATATTGTAAACGGGCTTCCTCTTTTTGTGCGAGTTCGACGGCTTTCGAGAAAGTTTCTGGTTCATCTTGCATGACAGACTTTTTTTAAGGTCAGGGGTAGACCAGTAATGAAGTTCTCCATCATAAGAAAATCCCGCGACTTATCGCCTAAATCGGAAGGGTACGCTGCCCTGGCGAGTTTCTTTATAACACTTGCATAGTCGCTTACAGATTCTGTGCTCAATTTCTGCCGTCCTTTCAGTTTTAAGCTACTGAATCTATGATTCTCAGGCTTCGTAAACTTAGACTTGAGCTCGGATTTCAAAAGTGCGTAATTATCTTTCGTCTCTCTTGGCAAATCACGGTATTGTTCTAGTGCACTTTCGTCTAAAAATGTAGGGAGCTTCTTAGCTCGCTTTTCATGTGACCAGCCAAAACTATCGGCTACTAATTCGAATTTTTCTATCCAATCACTAAAACTTTCGTCCAGTCTGCCAGAAAAGATTTTAATACGATGTCTGCTTATCTGATTGGACGAAAGTTCGTCTGAAGTTTCGGCTAAGTCTGATAGTTGGCTGGCCAGGTTGTTCAGTCTATCTGAATTGCCCTCAGAAAGCTCTTGTCTAAATTCACGAAGCCTCGCTCTAATTAAGCGTTCGACGCCTGATTCGTCGACCATGATTTTACAAACAGTTAAATAATATTATGAAGTATGCACTTCAAATTTGAAATATTACCTTACTTCCGTGTGAGTTCGCAAGGGTTGATGGTGGGGGCTCCACATGTGACAGTGGTGATAAGTCACTAGTTTAGGGTGAATCTTTATTGCGTTAGTCTGCGAAGGCGGCAACAATCAGAATTAAGTCAAACAAGGCACACAAGCTCCAAACAGTAGACTACGCCACGTCTGCTAGAAAACGAAGTTTTTATACCCCCCGAGTCACCTGAACTTTGTAGTTTTGAGATAATGTTTTGACTATCTTTAATTTTAAACTTCCAGCTTTCATTGCCTCAAAAAGTTAAGGAAAAGGTTGCAAGTTCAGAAAAGAACAAATTTAAAGAGATGCAGGATTTAAGGGCAAAAATGCAAAAGAGAAATGTTACAATAAAACATCATCCGTGTAATTCATCCATTATTATGGTCATGTATAGGGGTAAAATTGGATGTTTTGCCCTGTTTTAATCTGACCATCCCAAATTTACACTTCGACCCATTTCACTCAAGAAGTACCAGCAGAAGAGGAATTCTGCCAAATGAACGTCATCCGGTGGTCAGACATCATTTGTGAACTGCACCACTGGGCCGTGAATAACGTAAAGTAAAGTAAATTTGCAATGTGATGTTGTTATCACTAAACCTAATATAATTTATAATATATAATATATAATATGTATCATATATATCGTAATATATATATGATATAATTACAATGCCATTCAAGGTGCCACTTCGCCATATTTCGTTTTTTATATACTACTGTCCCTTAGGTTACTATTTTATCTGCTTTGGTTTCGGCATTCACTGATTGAAGTGGCATTCAGGTCAACAAGTTTTCACCATGTCGTTTGAAGTCCTCCAATCTAAGCTAACCCGTCAACACACAGTTTTGTTGTACATATACATACTTTCATTAAACCATAATCAAAAATCTTTCAAATTTTCTGCATGTCGTGGACACAATTTCCTGGCAAGCTTTTCCATTACTGAGCCTGGTTCCACCTTGGCTTCCTTAGTGTGCACATTCCACAGATGTAAAGTTACAGATGTTTCCTGTAAACTATCGGCAGTAAAGTTGGAATGTCTTTGAAAAACTTCCCGACCAATTTTCGAGGGTATCGGATAAAATACAGAATTTTGAGCTGCTGATACGTTCGGAAGTCCGTTATCCCGACTTTGCAACTTTTTGTATTCATTCCATACCCTTGTAATCAACTTGGGGCCTTGATGTCCCCATTCGTCCCTGAAATCGAGAATGTAACTTCGCATGGCGGAATACAGGAACGGGTGTCCAACGTTAAATTGTAGAAACGCATTATTTGCCATAGTGTTCTCAGGATTTTCAAAACCAAAGCTAAAGCCTTTTGCAGATTCAGCAAACTTCTTTAAAGTAATCATGTCCGAATCCAAATAGATTCCACCAAACTTGAACAAAATCGCGAGTCGTAACGCGTCTGTCAAATGGAATTGGCGAAATTTCGATGGCTGAAATTGATCATTTTCCAACAAAGTTTGCAGCGGTGTGTTTGCCAATATTTTTTGTTCATCTAATGTTATGAGAAATAGGTTTTCAGATGTTGGCCAATTTTCTATTGCTCTTTTGGTCCAAAAGAAAATGCACGAGTCTGGATTAAGTTTTCGGGCTGCATCAATTGAGCACAACTGCCGACCTGGCAAAGTGAAATTATTTGTTACCACCAAAAAGTGAATGATAGTCGAACATTTTTTGGCCAGATTTCGGGCTTCCGTGAATTCAATTAGCTGAGATTTCTGGCCTTCGAATAGCTTTGCCTGTTTCTTAAATTGCAAATTCAATTGGATTACAAGAATCCTCGTGATCAGCAGTGAAGCCAACAAAATCGTACAAATCAAGATTGTAAAGCGACAGAGGCAGTAATGCATTTCTTCGTCAGCAAAACCAAACAGAAGGAGCTCAGTCCGCTCTGAAATCAAATAATGTTAGGCGTGGCACTTCTAAAAATAAGCAAAACTGTTAAAATTAAAATATGAAAAAAGCATTTAATAATTTTCTGTCCTTTAGCAACTCTGCCCCCCCCCTACCACAGATGTAGTCAACATTCGAGTTGTCTGTCGCTCTTGGCTTGACTGTGAATCCAGAGATACGCTCCGGCACCCCACCTCCAATAGGTTAGATCGTTCACTCGAATCCACGATACGATCGTGTGAAGTTTGACTATACGAGATGAATAGAATAGTGCTGTCTACTTGAATACTAGGTTAAGATTCCAAGATACAGGTGGTGTTTAATGTCGGAGAATTATGAGCTCTGACCTACTGACTGAATACTGTTAGTCTGTTCTGTTCAACTGTTAGTTTTATACAACGGAGCCCAGAAGCACTGTACTTTTACCTTCGTTCACTTCTTTTATGCTTGTTTTGCTTCCTGTTTTGCTTAAAATTATAACAGGCAAACCTACATAGTATAAGTCAGCAATACAGTTTCGATACCATAGACTGCAGCAGTACAATAACTTTCAGTAGGGTGTTTAAGCCACACACAAGGCAACATGGCTGTGCTGTTTACTGAGATTGAGAGAAATCCTTTTGGAGCAGACAGTTTCTAAGAAGCGGAAATATAGTTTCCCCTGATAGGGGAAAAGAATTGCTTAAAAACCTTAGTAGTCATCGTCGTTGAGCCGTCCTTTGATGTGACACGATAAAGCGACTGACCGCTGAGAACGTTATACCAAGAGTCCATAATAATTTCCCTTATATTATAGAAGAAGAAGAGTAAGCCACTAGAGGGCTCCTCTTCTTGGCATTGCGTAACTGTGCTCCGACCACAATACGCGAATGTTCCCCCGTTTGGGGGGGGGGTCGCCAAATCATACCCCCTCCCCGTTTGGTGGGGGGGTAGGCAACAGCCAATCAGCGTGCAGAAACCCCCTCCCCGTTTGGTGGGGGGGTAGGCAGGCTGATTCTGGCTTTTGAAAAAGGGTCCCCGTTTGGGGGGGGGGGGTCGCTGAAAGAGGTCCCCGTTTGGAAGGGGGGAGGTCGCTCAAGCAGGCTAAGTTTGGCTCATTCTGATTGGCTGTTCGCGCCTTCTCCCTCCCCCAAACGGGGACCACTTTTTGTGACCCCCCCCCCCAAACGGGGACCCATTTTTGAATAGAACAAAAACTACCGTAATCCTCTGCTCTACCCTCCCACCAAACGGAGGGGGGGTTTCTGCAATCTGATTGGCTGTTGGCTACCCCCCCACCAAACGGAGGGGGGGTATGCAATGTCGATTTGGTCGACCCCCCCCAAACGGGGGAACATTCGCGTATTGTGGTCGGAGCACCGTTACGCAATGCAGTGAAGAGAAGCCCTCTAGTGGCTTACTCTTCTTCTTATAATATAAGGGAATTATGGACTCTTGGTTATACCTAGTCAACCTTTGAATCCAGACAGGATTTTGGATACAAGAATTGTCTGGCCAACTATTGAAAAATTCTACACTTCCCACCAACCATTTTTTGCATTTTTCAAAATCACAGCTCGATTTCTTTTATATACTTAAAATGGATTTTTGGGATGTCGGATTTATGAAAGATTTTTAACTGTATAACGTTGTTGAATGAAGGTGCTCTTGCTTGACAGCTCCTCCTGATTGCAGTAGTCAACTGTTCATGAAACGGAATGGTTTAAAATCAGAAAAAATTAAAAAATTTCCGAGACAATTCAGTCTCTGTGAATTAGATAAACAGCATACATACACAGGATTAGTGTTTTAGAACGGCCGGGTGGAACCGGCCGGCCGTTGGCCGTTCTTGGCCGGCGGCTACCGGCCGCCGGCCGCCGGCTGGCTGGCGGCTAGCAACACATATTTTTCAGTGTCTGAGCCAGAAAATTTCAAAATATTTTAATTATGCATTACAAAGATAATGAAAACAATTTTTACCTTGTCTATTTAGATAAAGTTCACCTTCAGTCTTGAATTTGTTTGGTAAATATTTTTTGCTCTGTTCAAATTGCAGTGTTAACTACAAATATTTGTAATAGGCCGGCGGCCAGCACAACGGCCGGACGGCCAGACGCTCAGCCGGGCCGGCCGCCAGCTGCCCGGCCGTTCTAAAACACTACACAGGATTACGTCTTTAATCATCTACGATTTAATACCAAGCGGTTCATATTTAATATCTTCATTAATATCACTATTTAAGAAAGACTATCAGCACAAGAGGGATCTTTTGCGCTCCTCCCCAGCCCTAACTTTTGATTTTTTTACCAATAGTGCATAGTGCATAGTGCATAGTGCAATAGTGCATAATTGGACTTGATGTAAGAAGAAGAGTAAGTCACTAGAGGGCTTCTCTTCTTGGCATTGCGTAACGATGCTCCGCCCACAATACGCGAATGTTCCCCCGTTTGGTGGGGGGTCGCTCTGTTCGACAAAGCATACCCCCTCCGTTTGGTGGGGGTAGCTAAAAGAGGGCCCCGTTTGGTGGGGGGGGGGGGGAGCCAACAGCCAATCAGATTGCAGAGACTCTCCCCCCGCTTGGTGGGGGGGGGGTTAGAGCAGAGGTTTGCGGTAGTTTCTGTTAATTTTCAAAATGGGTCCCCGTTTTGTGAGGGAGGGAACCAAATTGGGTCCACGTTGGGGGGTCGTCAACAGCCAATCAGATTCAGCCATCTCAGCCAGACTTGGTGACACTCCCCTCCAAACGGGGACCTCTTTTAACTACCTCACTCCAAACGGGGAACCCCCTTCTGCCTATCCCCCACCAAACGGTGACCTCTTTTGGCTACCCTCCCCCCTCCACCAAACGGAGAGGGGGTATTCTTGTTGACCCCACTAAACGGGGGAACATTCGCGTATTGTGGGCGTATATATAGTGCAATTATGCACTCTTGCTAGTGTGACAATGGGACAGTGTGAACTGTGCACTAAAATATTAACAGTTATATGTTCAGCAGTCTAGCCATTTTGAGTTTCAACACGTAAATATACAAAGGAATGATCGTTTCAACCAGGAACTGATTAGTGAGGGTCAGCCTTTATCGTGCAGATCTTGTTCTTAACCTAATGGTTATTATGTACCTTTGAAAATACAAAACAGAAGGGTTACTGACACTGCCGAAATGTGTCCACTGAAAACGGTGAGATAGTATATAAACAATTAACAGAGCCAGAGCGTGAAAACGCAGTACGGTCAACCGAGATCAAAACAAGCCACAATGTGTTGTTGCTAAATCGCTTAATCTCTACCTCCACACAAATTACAAGAAGCTGTCGTCATTCAATTATCTTCCGCCATCATTACACAAACAATCTAATTGCATTTCAGACTATTATGACAAGCTGTTGAAGTTCAGAAACTTCAGCATCTGAACAGCTAAGCATGAAACCTAACACTACATGGTCGATTAAACCCAATACCAAGAGTACAGTAAGAGTAAGAAACTCTTACACTAGCGCGTTAAGTCGGGACCCCGTAACTTCCGGGGCGGGGTCCCACTTTGCACTAAGGAACATCGTCCAAATTCTGAACGTAGCTCAAAAACGAAGCTCCGCTATGCTACGTTAAAATGATATTTTTGAATGAACGTTTTGAAGCTAGCTTCGTTTTATAGTAAGCTACGTTATTCAGCTTATCTGTAAGAATGTGCAAGTTTTGCTAAACCTCAGAAGGAGCCGTTTTTTGCGCTTCTGACCAAAGGGGTTTACTGTTCCCTTTCCCTGGTCGAGCGGTCAACCCGCTTTCTGTTTGATTTCGGGGGAAGGGGTTGCTTCCCCATTCCCCCTTCGTTAGTTTATGTGTAGGGCAACTACTTGATCATTCGCTAACCACGTTTCACTACCCGAGCCGTGCCAGCCAAAGGAAAGTGGG
>JASAND010019365.1:0-13112 GCA_030248195.1 Trissonchulus latispiculum | reverse complement strand
GCAAACCTCGGAATACCTCACGACCCAAAATTTTTAGAAAAAGACCCAAAATTCTAGGAAAACTTTCTAAATTGCTACCGAAACTTTCACACTTAAAATCTCACTGCTGAACTGATCTTTGCCTGGTAACAGAGCACTTTTGGGAGTGTATGGCTGACGGGAATAAGGGAGGTTTTGACTCTCAAGAAAATTCTGACCTTTTGCTCAAAAACCCAGACTTTGACAGGCTCGAACGCCATTCAAAAGCAATTAAAACCCAAGCAAAAATGCTGGAAGATATGAAAGACGAATTGGCCGAATGCAGCCAGAAAATTGCTCTGTTACCAAACGCACTTGACTTGCAAAGTTTTTCCAACTTGACAGACGATTTCACAACTTTTAATTCACAACATTTTCTGCTAGTAGGACCCACAGAAGCAGTTTCTTTACCAGAAGATACTTTGAGACCTTTTTCTGGAAAGTCAGATGAGCAGTCTATAGATGATTGGTTTGTAATTTTCAAATTAGTAGCAATTGCTCAAAACTGGGATGAGGCACAACAATTGCAAGTGCTGCCAGCATATTTACGCGGTTTTGCGCTCGAAGTTTATAGAGGTCTTGAAACTTCTGAAAAAGATACTATGGAAAACTTAGAGAAAGCCTTAACAGAGCAATTAAAACCTGCTGAGTGCGAAAGATTTGCGAGTATGCAGCTACACAACAGAATTCAAAGGCCTACCGAAAGTGTTCAAGATTTTGCTTATGCGATTCAAAGGCTAGTACAAAAAGCTTACCCTGACATGGATTTTGACGCAGCTATGAACTTATCTTTCAACAGTAAACGGGCTGAATCCTAAGTTTAAAACTCAGTTAATTTTGCAAAATCCATCAGACTTTCGGGATGCTGTAAAAAGAGCAAGGCAGATTGAAGTTTTGGAAGGGTTTGATAGACTTGCATCAAAACCGGTGGATGCCTATGAGCTCGATACTTTTCAAAATTCGCAACAGAGGCCAGGAATGGAAACTTTACTTTCGCAAATGAGCAAAGCTTTTGAAACAATAAAGTTGCAGAACTTGCAAGCTATCTCTCAGGCAAAGAAATTTGAGCAATTTCAAGTCTACGTTAACGAGAGCTTGGCACAACTTCATAATAAAATTGATCAGAGTTTAGCTGAAAATTCAGGTCTCGTAAGTTCGCAAGCGTTCTTGAATTCAAACTTCAGGTATGACAACTATACGCAAAGTTTGGACAGAGATCTAACGGAAAATCGTGGTCGGTGGACTGCGGACGGGATCCCAATTTGCAATTATTGTTCAGAATCGGGTCACTACGCTAGATTTTGCCAGGTAAGGAGCGCGGCCGCATATCAGTATGAATCCAGCGAAAATTTCACTGAAAATTTTCAAGTTAATTCGATTGGCCGAATTTGCGTGACCCAACTGAAAGAAGACAAGGCCATACAACTACAGCCGTTGGAACCTCAAATTTGCACAATAGCCGCTAATCTGAAAACTTTGCAAGAAGGACAACAGCTAATAGTCAAAAGTCAGGAAACTTTGCAGTCTGAGTACGCAAAAATGCGACAAGTGAATAAAAGGTTGCTTGAACAAAATTACCGACTTATTGAGACAACTTGTGGTCAGAAGGAAACAGTGGCTAGAATGGTAAGTTCAGTCAAAGTTAGCCCTAAAGTTGTGAGGTCAAAAGATCAGAAATTTGCAATACCCCAAAGAAACTCTGAGAATCTTGCGAATAATTCCGGCAAGCAAAAGACGCAAGCTGAACACAATTATCTGGATTTAAATAATTTTGACGCAAAATCATTGCCAGTTTCAGGTAAAAAGATTAGCAACTTCTTTTCAATGTTTCTTCTAAGCGTTAGCATTTTGAGCGTGGTGCTCGTAAACTCTACTTGTGCATCAGCAATGCCGATCCCAAAAGAATCGGCAGTGAGTATAAATTCGAAAATCTTAAGCTTTCCGAAACCGCTGAAAATTGAAGAGATTGGATGTCTGCTACTAACTGAAAAGACGCGTTTTGAAAAAGAATTCGCTAACTACACGTGTTGTCAGATTCGGCATTGCAAGAAACCATGGCGACGCAAAATTGCAGATTTAATTGGTTTGACTTTTCCGAATTTCTTGGCATTTGAGACTACGAAAATGAAAAGCAATAAAATGGTTTTAAGTTGCACAAAAATGCGCTTTGCGAGACGTTATGAGCCAACAGACTGAGGTCTGCGTGATAATTTATCGAAACAAAGTGGAAGCACAAAGTTAAACTTGGTCTGCATGTCTGATATTGCTTTATTGATTATGAAGAGGATTTCAGAGAATTAAGTATATATATAGTTTCTGAATCCTAGAATGAATTTTGCGCTCAAGAAAAGGCAACATTTTCCGAAGTTTTCAGTTCATTTTGTTTAAGTATGAGCGTTGCTTGAATACATTTTCAGAAGGCTAGCTAATGAGCTGCGTGTATATTTACTTTGACAAGCAGATTGAGTTTGCTGATATGAAGGAGCGCAGATTTGGAATTGATCGACTATGAACTGGCATAGGCAGATGCTTCAGAATTAGAGTTTTTACAGCCAAGTTTAATTTTTGTTAGTTTGTCAAGTTAGTTTTTCGTTCGGTTATCTTCTGCTCAAAGTTTCGCGAGCAAAGAAAAGTTGAATTGAAGCTTCAATTTGATTGAAGGTAACAGAGATAATTTAGCATTATGAGAGCTCTGTTCGCTATGTTGAAAGTGAATTTAGATTTCGCCTGAGCCAAAGTAAAATGACTGAGATGGTGTAAATTTTAGGATACATGCAAGCTTCGTAGGGAATTTGAAATTTTCTTTAGAAATTATGACTGAGCGAGCATAGTAAGTAAAGTACAAAAGTTAGAAGGTCCGAAACATTTAGCACCGCCTTTATAGGAAGATGTTTTGAAAAAAATGTTCAACTGTGACAGAAGTTAGTCTCCATGAAACGGCGGTAGGCAACCAGACAAATTTTTAAGTCGTTTTGCGCATAAAATAGTAATTTTTGAATAAGCATACCTGGTGAAAACCTCTGGATGCAGGGATACTTGCCGATACCAAATAAGCTATGCCAGGTTAGCACCTCGGGTAGTGGTGTTGGGTAAAGAATATCCTTACTAGAGCAACTATGCCGGCAACCATCTCGGAAAGTTGACTCTATCAAAAATTTAAAACATCAGAATCAAGTATACTGTGTCGTGTGTTTTACGCTTTGTAAATAGCAATCATTCATGTATTTGGAACATTCAGTCAGTCATATATTTGTCAGTATTAATACGTAGAAGCATTGTCAATGCATGCATACATTGTATTTGTCAATAATTTTGTCACTGAACTCACACATCATGTACGTATGTCAGTCTATGTATATACGAACAGTTGCTATATCGTTAACCTCTAGTTTCTTCACTTACTCAACTTAAGTGCTCGCAGTCAGCCTGCAGTTATATAGGTATATATTCCCATGTATAAATCTTTAATCGGAATGTAAGAAAAGTTGTCAAAGATTTAGACTTTCATAAAACATTGACCGTTTGCTTTGTAAGTAGAAAACGTTAGATCAAAACAATCAACTAGATTTTTGAATTTTAATTCATTGAAATTTATTTTTAGTAAAATTTAGGGAAAGTGGAAGCAGCAGGTTCGGCAATCGGCGTGAGCTTTTCACAGTTTGCTACAACTCAATAGGCTGTCACATATTGAATATCGTGTAATCCAAGGCCTGACCGACCCCGACGGCGCTCACGTAGAGCCTTAGCGACGCAATAGCTGAGGGCCGACTGAATGAGAACCGTGCTCCAGATCGGTAATCCCCAGCGCGTCTTCCGCGGACGGCGGCACACAAGATTGTGTTGAGTGATTCGAGTGACTGCCACTTAGAGAATGCAGGTCGCTGATCAGCTCACCTCGCTTTTAGCTCCTTGCTTAGAAACATCCGGTTTTCAAAATTCAGTGCTATATACAAATTAAATGAGCATTGAGATAAACGTATATAAATCTAACTGAAGTATGAAAGCTTTATGAATTGCAGACATTTTTCAGTTTAATAAATTCATCGGTCTAAGAATTGGCAGCGTTAATTCATAAATTTGCACTTTCTCATTATATTTGCATTAAGACCTTGGTCTGGCAGAAGGTTTTTGATTTCACAGTTGCAGTAATCAGATGAATTAGAAAGTAGCTAGCTATTTAAAAAGTGTATTAGTGTATTTCGCAATTTCAGCATTCTCAACTAGAAAAAGTGCAACCAGGAACTCTGATTAGAAACAAGTGCTAACAAAACAAAAAGCGGTAAAGAAAAACATACTTTGTTGATCTATAGAGTGAAATGTAAAGAGGAATGAGATTTATCCCTGTTTTCTTAAATTCAAACAACCATTCTCGACTTTAATAAAAAACAAGGATCAACTTCATCATTAAGTAATACCATCTAGAAAACTTCGAAAACACGGAAGGTGGGTTCTCCACCAGAGGGGACACCAAAAGAACAAGCATAAATAGCAAGTGATGCAGGCTAGCAAATAAATAGAGCTGGTGGTCACAGAGGTATAGGCGTAAAATAAACAAGGGACCTTTTAACTACGTGCATATATATGTATATGTTGTACATAACAATCAAGAAGCAACCTAAGTGTCGATAAGAATACTCGTGTGTTTCTGGGCGACGCGAAACACGAGGCTAAGGAAACAACATTTGTTTTGAAACAATTAACTAGCGGCCAGTGTACTTTAACAATCACATAGATGCTAGCCTAAAAATGAGTGGATAAAATGGCGTTGTTTGCATTTTCTGCTGGTCAAAAGTCGGAGTTAGATTCAAAATTTACTATGGTTAATTGTTTGAGGTTTAGTAACGTAAAAATAAATATCTTTAATTTTCACTCTTTCATCGGTGGTACGATTCCTTGTAGCACTGAAATTTTGCGTACAAAATTTTTGCAAAGAACTTTACCAGAAATTAGAAGGTAAACTCAGGAAAACGTCTTTAGTCTTTAACAGCAACTGTTCTTATCTTTGTGTTGCACAGTTCGTAGTTAGAAATTGCATAGCTGCTGTAATTTGTTTTGTGAATTTTATGCGTAACCGTAATGCAGTATATATACGTATATATATAATTGTAGAAATTTTGCTGGTTTAGACGTAATTTGTGGGGACCAAAGTGTACAGTTTTCCCTGATTTTGTATATTTCGAAAGGGGGCTTTCGACTTTTCGGGTGGTGAGTGATGTCACAAGGGTACAAAATACGACTGCAAATGTCACCCAAAGTCTATGCAAACAAACAAAAACAGACAGTCACTCATTCATACTTTCAAAATTAAGTTGTCTAATCAATCTACGTAAAGTTCCCTGAAATTATTATGAAAATTAATTGATCTAGCTAAGAAATGATTGAATTGAATTAAATTAAAGTAGGTAACCTATTTCTACGTAATGCTATCTAATGCAGCTTTGAGGTTGTCATTTGTTTGCTGAGTGTTGTGCTGCTGCTGTTGTTTTGCTGCTGTTTCCTTTGCGCAGCCGTTTGCGTCGAAGTTTGCAATGCTACTGAAGGAGCAGTAGCTACCGTAAGACCATGAGGCCTAACGAGGATTGGCCCAAAAGAGACAGCACGAGAATTTTACTATTCAATAGAAATTTGGAGTTTGGGCTGGGCCAAAGTGAATTCTGAGAATTGTCGAATCCTCCCAAATTTGATCTATGGCTACCTAAAAGTTTGGAAGTTTTTAGGCTTCTCGTGCTAACACAAAAACTGCTGCAAAAGCACGAAAACAAAGGAACTTTAAAAGAAACCGCTTCTTGCTGACGTCTTTCCCCAGCTATTTTGAAACTCTGGAACCAAAAGATTGTCAAAAAGCTGGCTAACGAATCAGAACAAGGGCGGGGCGTACCTACGATACCTAAGCAAAGCTTGTGTTTGGTTATGTTATGTGCCTTTTCTTTGAAGTTATCGCACTGCCTGTGAACTGCTGAGAATAAACGGTTGCTGTGCCTGTGGCCTCTCTTAGACTTAGGCCAATAATTCAGTTAAGAACTTCAGCCAGGTGTCGGGTGAAAACCCAGCCTACAGCTCAACACGGATCCAGCTTCAAACGATCCACAACAGTAGCAGGGTGTCAGGTGAAAACCTAGCCCACAGCTTCCACTGCCACAGAACTCTCTCAATTGTAACACGCCTCCAGACCTGCTACACTCTGAAGGTGAGGCAAATTTCCCGCTTCCCCTTTCAGATGATTGAAACAGGTTTCAGCTTTCGCAAAATCTGAGAGTTGGTATTAAGAAAAATTTAAAATGTTTATTTGAATCAACATTTTATTATCCCTTCTCCTAGTTAAAAATGAAATTATAACAGGCTTGAAAAATTAGAAACGTGTATTGTTTTATTGTAAGCAAAAATTTCGACATCCTTTATTCTGGAAGTTCGTAATTTTTTTGTTTTCAACTTCTAATTTTTCAAATTTTGTTAAGATATTTTGTGTGTATGCTGTTTTGTAAGTTTCTAAATTCATTTTAACGAATTTTTAAAATTTTCTAGTCTAAAATTCCAATTGTTAATTGAAGTAAGGCGGACATTTTCGTTCGGACGTGAAGGATAAAAGCGCAGAATAAAACTTTAACAAGCATATTTGAAGACACATATTTTAACACATATTTGAAGATTAAGCTCATTAAAGAATAGGTTAGAGCCCGTAGGGATGTAGTTGGAAACTAGATACATTTGGGTATATCTTCTCAAAAAATTGGTAAATAGAAGGTGGTGTTGCCAAAGCGTAAGATAAAAGCAACAATATTACGATAAAAAACAAATTTTACAGGAACAGAAAACTTTGAAAATGGAGTACTTATTTTCTTAGCTTAAAGCCTATACTTCATCGTCATCTGAGACAAAAGCCTATCAAAGTTCAGGTAACGAGCCGTCTGTGGATTGTAGAAGTAATTTGTTGGCTACTTTTGAATCAAGCAGCTGTACATATATTGCTTCGTTAAATATAACAGTAATACATGTTCCTCTTTCCGATATGGCTTTCATCTTTTTATTTTAAAGGCATTTAATTTTTCGGAAACGATTTGCTTTTTGAGAGGCACTCTCCTTTCAAAGAAATAAGAAACTTTAAATCCAGCATATATCAATTCTCACGTTTTGCTGTTTTCAAGACTCACAAGAAACCGTCTCTCTTTACATACCCAGTATCATCGCGCCCTTGATTATCGAAACAGTTTGCTCGACAAAAGTAAAGAGCAGTTTTTGTACGCTGTGCATATTATAACAATAGACCTAATGAAGCAAGTTCAAAATAGTGAAAAACCTTATTTCAGAAATTAATTACAAGAAACTGTAACCAACTTGTTTATCATAGTTTTAGTCCAATTGTTCTGTAGAATTGTTTTGTCATTTTCATTGTATAGGCCTTGTAAGCATTGCACCATATGTTAAATAATGCTAAACTTATAATTACAAATTTTGTACTTGGAACCGGGAACCGGTAGCTAGAACCGGAACCGGAACCGGTACCCTAGAACCGGAACCGGAACCGGTTTTGAAAATCGGAACCGGTCCCAACTCTAGTAGGGGTGTAATAGTGTAAACGAGATCGAGAATGTAGTCACCTAAGCTATTCTATCTACGTTGTCATAGCTGCCTTTTAAAGATTCAAGCTGAATGAACCTTGTCAGCTTTCGACACGTGAAGCTTTGGCTACCAGCTCAGCTTTCTTGAGCCACTGCGTAATAAGTGTTCTCAATTTTCCATAGGTGTACCTGCCTAAATACTGTAAGTTTGAAGAGCAATTTCTGAAATTTAAAGACAAAAGCGTGCTTCAAAATAGTTATGTGTAATGGAATGACTTAGATCTTGTGCTCAAAAGTGGTTAAAACGCTAGTTTCTAATTGGTCATTGTTCCAAAAGAAGTTTTTACAGAAAAAGCGGACTCTAAGGATCTTGCCTATGTTAAGTTCTAGTTTGTAATTGTGTCCAAGCCATAATTAATTGTCATCGTATAATTGTTCAATTCAGAGTTGCCAGTCCCAAATAAGCATTTTTCCACTAATCCGAGAAGAAAGGCCAAAAGTTACTCCAGCGTTAAAACAAGAGAAGGGCACTTACAAGTTTAGTTTGGATTAATCAGTCTAAATAATGAACTACTACACGTAAAGTGATAAAAATCACAATAATGAGGTTAATTCCAAAATTCCCCTTTTCTGAAAGGACAGGCGTCCTTTCCCTCAGTGGCCCGGGTGCGGTCACTTTCCCCTTCCATTGCTAGAAGTTAATAGGAGCAGAAGAATCGTAAAACTCCAGAAAATCCTAGTGTTGATGTAAAAGCGAAATTTATAATTACCATGACAAGGAATTCAACATTTTTAGCTGAAAAGAATACACTAATCCTTATCAGCAGTGTTTTAAAATCTTTTTCAGTGTTTAATAACATCTATTGGAAGATGGTTTGACAAAATAATCACATAAGCAGGTTATACGTAAGAAATTAAAAGTATTAAGTACCTAAGTGCGTTAATTTGCTATAATTCGTGTTTCACAGTGTTCTAGAGCTTTGAATTGTTACTAATCATGTTAATTAGTGCTAGTTAGGCTTAATGTATGTTAATTAGCTAATTATTACGTAAGAAATGAATTTTTGGTTTGTGATGCAACTTAGGCTCATATGAAAGAAAATTTTCTCCCCTTTCCAAAAATGCAATCCCCACGTTTTAACTCCCAAAATTGAGTGAGTTATAAACAAAAATGTTTTAGTAAGATTAGCCTTAATTTCGTAATCTTACTTTGCTTAAAAGGAAAGTCCTAAAAGTGGACTTCCAAAAAACCTTTATACTAACTTTCTTCCTTCTTTCTTTCCTCCTTTCTTTGTCTGGGAGGTTGTCTACCTCCCAGACTACAGGTGGCAGCCAGGTGCGCTGCTGTATCCCCTTCTCTTTCATCTTTCCTACGTACGCTAGGCTTGTCCTCAGGTGAACTTTTGTTGGGCCTAGTCCAACAAGAAGAGGACAACAAAAGTTCGCCTCTAGAAAAGAAAAGAGGACACAAATTTTAACACATAGGTAAAGTTCAGAGGGGGCCTAATTAATTCCCCACAATAAAAATTATTATGAAAATTAGTCGGTTATGGTTAGCTAAACTTGTAGGAAATCAAGGTTTTCGTTTTAAATCTTTAGCACTTACGTAGATTGCGTAAAAGTTAGAAACAAATGCCAAAATTCGTGTTATTACCCCGTTGGTTACGTTTACATGTTAACCAAAATTTTGCAAAGTTTTGCAGAATTTCAGCATCGGAAATCCACCAAAAAAGGGTCAGTTGGGGGCAATAATTCGCAAATCTCATTAATTTCAGCTCTTAATGGCCCAGCTGGCTCAACCAGCCGCTGCTGGCCCTGTGGAAAAGATAGCAAGCTTCTAGAAAGTTCTAGAACTTTCTAGAAGCTTTAGGCTAAAATAAAAGGAGAATTCCGCCCCCAGTTTGCTAATGACCTGTCACCGAGCTGTCAGCAAAACTGTCAGCTCGGTCCCCAAAATTTTAAGCTAGTCAGTGTTCGTTTAGCAGTGGCCGAGAGCGGCCTGATTTTTACTCCCCTTCCCCAGTGTGTGTTACTTCTCGGACCACTGGTGTGGTACGGGAATATAGTAACACACACTTCCCCATAGGACGCACTAGGACTTTTCTGGCCCACACTGGCCAGAAAAGGGCTGAGAAAAAAACACGAACACTTCAACTTGAGGAGCCATATGGGTTTCTTATGCCCGGCTCAAGACATACTGCCTAGGATAAAAAATTAGGGATTTTATAGTGGCCTTTGGCCAATTTTTCTTATTGTATTCTCGGCCTTTGGGGCCTTATTTTTTATATGCAATTTTCGGCCTTCGGGCCTTATTTTTTATATGATATTTCGAGGCCTTTATGGCCAACTTTTATGAAGTATTTTGGGCTAGAAAGCCCCCGACTTTTGCAGCATTTTGGGCCCAAGGCCATCCTTTTATTTCCATAGCATGACGGGCCTCCGGGCCAGTTTTATTTTATTTTTATTTTATTATTTAATTAGTTCAAAAATCAAGGGCAGCTCATGTAAACCCCTCCTGTGCGATGGAGGTCTTGAGGCGTGCCCACTTTTCTCTTCTTTTGCTTTTCTCGTTTTCATTCCTTTTTGTATACCAAGCCACGGCCTTTATGGCCTAAAATACTCTCTTTAGTTGTTACTTTTGGGGTTATTTTTGGTAGTTTTACGGGATTATGAGTGGGACCCCAAACCCCTGTTTCTGAGCTAGAGAGCCCCTTAAGTACGGCTCTGAAATTATTAAGCTAGTTAGAAGAATTAACTCCCCACAGCCGGCAACTAGGAGTTGCTGGCCATGTTTCTAAAAATGCTCTGTAACTCGCTAAAAATTGTTACTGTCAGTATTATGTTTTTATTTCAGCGTTAGGTCGGCATTAAAATTGTTAGGTGCTAAAAATATAGGGTGTTTTAAAAGCGAATTCCTAAAACTTAAGTTGTTTTATGTTTAATTTAATTAATTATCAAGCAGTCTTTTAAGAGGAATGGCCGGCTTCCTCACTTTCCGTAGTTTTAATTAATTGTTTATTTAGTTTACTTGACTGTTCTTTGTTGTTAGTAATAATTGCTTGGCAATTATTACTCACTGGCTTTCATTAAAATTTAAGTTATACCTTTTTTCCAAACTTACGAAGTTTAAGTTTCTCACAAAATTTCTTTTATGGGCAATTCTGAGGAATTGCAAAGTTGTAAAACTCGCGCACAACAAAGTTCAAAGTTTACAAACTTCTTACACAGATGAGCCTAAGTTTAGTTTATTAGTTAGTCTAGGTAGCTAGATGATTATTAATGTGATTGTTTTGTATAATTGAGGTGTGAATGTCTTGTATGATTGAAGTATGAATGTTTTGCAAGTCTGAGGTGTGAATGTTTTGTAAGTCTGAAAGGTGAATGTTTTGCAAGAAAGAAGTGTGAATGTGCTACAAAATATAGATATGAATGTGTCCCCAAAAAGGTACCTAAGGTGGTTATTCGGGTAAACCCCTCATGGAGCGTGAGTTTCCGAGATTAACCAAGTTTCAAGAATGTCTGGTTGAATGGCTGTAGAATGTTCTGCTTTGTATGTATGTGGAATAAATGTTTTTGTATAATTGTGGTGACAACTCACGGAAACTCCCCTTGTGCGATAGGGGTTGTGAGAATTGTCAAATCTGTATGTATGTTAGTTGAGTGAATGATTATTAATGATGTAATTAGCAATATTAGGATAATCCAGGAATTCCGAAACTCAACAAGCTGTAGTATGCTCCAGCAATAAGTGTCACGTTGCAGATCGCATTAAACCTTATATTAATTAAAGATAGTATCCTAAACAGTTCGAAATGTCAGCTGTACTGGATTACTTTAATATGTGATAGCTCACCGGTCCTCATCAGGTGCATGAGACCAACCTTGTGAAGCTTACCTTAGGATTCCTGTATTAGGCAGGAAATTGGTGTGAATGTGTATAAATGTGTGTTTGTTGTTGAATGTTTGCGGATCTGAGGGATATGGGTGTGATAAACAGTGTGAATGAGTACCTACGTCAATATTAGGGTAACATGCAAATTAGCTAGCTAATCTAGTCCAGGGTCACGGGGACCCCCAGGATAAGCTGACATTACCAGGTGGTCCTCGATTCGTCAACGTAGGTATGCCCGCAAGAGGGGAGTGGACGAATCGCAGATGAAGGACTTCGTGCTGGCCTGTTTTATCTGTTTAGAGCTGAATTTTCGTCTCAGAATCTATAACATAAATTAGTTAAGTCTGTCCATTGTCTCGTATTAATTATATGTGCTAAATTACCTAGATCCGTGCCAATAAATTCACCTCGAGCTAGTAATTCTTGCAGTGCATTGCCAAAACAACTCATGCATTTTAACAGCCTTTAGCACAAAGGCAAAAAAGTCAGTTTTGATCAAATTATAAGAATTACGTTAAAACTGTCATTCTTGCCCTCAAATGTTCTCACTAACGGGGCTACTAATTTGGTTGTAGTTCGCATTTTTTGCACAGTATACTAGCTGTACAGTTTAGACTTTTTATGTCAACTAGTTACCGAAAAGGGTAAACGTTTTACGTCGAAAATATTAGCCAAATTTGACTGTAAGCATCAACTTATACTCGTTAATCAATGCAAACAAGCAATTATGGGATTTAATGGCACACACGGTGAATATCTTTACGTAAGCATTAAATAAACCTAAAAGCATATGAATAATAGCTAGTTAGAATATTAATGTTGTGTAATTACGCAAGAACTGAAGATTACGAAGAAACCATCTTCTAATAAACCTAAAAGGAATAATCTTGCAAATATGCGTTTCCATTCTTGTACACTTGTTATACAGGAAACAGGTGCTTTCCTGTCGTGAATCTTACGCCTAAAATCTAATTATGCGCAGACAGAATTTGATCTGTAAAGAATACATGTTGAATCGACGATTTCCGGCATCCCAGATGCAGGAAATCGCCCAAAAATCATATTCGGTGAAATTTTATTTATTTTAAAACTAACAACGCATAATTAGTCACCTTTTGTCTGCAAAAATGGTCAAAGTACATTAATTCCAGTTTTCAATAAGATCTTAATCAGAATTAATCAAAGCTTCAATTTTCGTCTCTGAAAGCCTTAAAAGTGAGTAATAGTTGCTGGGTTTGATTCCCGCACTTGTGTTCTGAACTAATGGGTTTTAACCCATTTGATTCAGGTTCGCCGTGATCCTGTCCTGCCAGATCATTGTCAGTGGAGCCTGATCCAGTGGAACACTATTGAGATTGTTCGGAGCCTGTTATTTTGTAGCCTGATCCAGTATAGATTGATTGATTGATTGACCTGATTCTTGTTGGCACAGTGCAGTACTTTAGAAGGTACATTGAGATTGGAATTCTGAAGATAGTAGTCTGAGGCAGAGACACTTGATCCGACAACCTGATCTACTTTGGGAAAACCGCCGAAATCAACCGAACTGTTCATCTGTAGTTCACAACTCAAAACTTCAGTAACTTTCGGTACCAGCATAAAAGTTATCTTTAAACTTTGCTTAAAAAATGTGTCAGAAGATCACT
>JASAND010019364.1:0-37288 GCA_030248195.1 Trissonchulus latispiculum | reverse complement strand
TAGTTTTCGCGAATATGGGTTGTTCAGCGAAGCTGGTCCATATGACTGCGCTTTTAACCTAGTCCTCCTGGCATTTACAACCTGCCCCTCCCATATTAACGTTTTAAAACCTAGTCCTCTGTCCATTTACAACCGAATGTCACCCATATTGCATTTTTCATGCTCCACCGGAGCATTTTTATTCTTGTATATATACGTATTATATCCGCATTGTTTCACTATTTATCTATCTATATATATATATATATATAGTCTGTTGGCGTGTTTTTAGTTTTAGGCCAAAATCTACGGGGGATGCTCAGAGGCCACCATCGATTGGGGATAGGGCTGGAATTTTTTAGTTGGGGGGGTAATTTTCTCAATTTTTAGCTAATTTCAGGACTTATAAGTTCATTTTTAGGTTTAAAACAGCGACTTTTTTGCGTTTTTACCCAAAAAATGCTAATTTTTCGCTAAAAATTTAGGTATATTTATACCTTGGGCTCCCCCCCCCACTTTTAAACCCTCAAAAAAGCGAATGGGGTCTCGATAAAGGGGGGGCATATTTTGGAATAAAAGTTTTATGTGTTTTTGTGTATAAACTTCCAAAAAATGCTAAAAATGACAAATTTTTAGTGTTTTTAAGCTAACAACGAAAATTTCGTTTAAAGTTTGGCGAAGCCGGAAATATTTTGCAAATTTAGGGTATATAAAAGTGGCACAATTTTGGCAATTTTTTGGTTATGGGATTGAGATCGGCATTCGGGCAGCAAAAGAATCTGCGTCCAATTGAAAATTTCCTTAATACTGTGGTCGATGCAGTTTGATCCTTCCAAGTGTTCCCTGGGGCGCCTAACCAGCGTGCCAAATGGATTCTATCTTCGCGTGACATGGCTGATTTTATTTCTTCCCGCTTTAAGCCTCTGGTCGTCAAATTATGCAACTTAGCTTGTGGGACACTTTTTGCCATTTATTCCGGCTGTTGCTGTTTTTGGCCTTACTTCAGACTACCCCTTGTGACCCCCTTGCTAAGACGTGTGCTGGACTCGGAGGTGGAGAATCACCTATGGATTTGCTCCGCCGGCCGCCATAGACGAAGTAGAGATCGACATTTATGAGGGAGGGAGGTCGCCGAAAAACAGGCCAGGTCTGCTGCATAATACTTGTAAAAACGGGATCATAGGTGTGGCTGGGCAAAAAATCTGGGTGTCGGCGAAAATATGGCGGGTGTCGGCCAAAATTGCCCCAAAACCCCTGAATTTTCGATTTTTTGCCACTTTTTGGCTAAAAATCTGGGGGGGGGGTTGTGAAAAATTGGGGGGGGTCGCCAAAATTTGTCATTATGGTGGGGGTCTCCCCATCCCCCGCCCCCTTAACGCATCTATGAACGGGATCAGTTGTGCTGGTCTGAAATTTTCAAACCAGGTTGCTAGAGTTACAACCTGTCGGTCAGTGTTAAATACACTGCCCTGGGCTTATTCTAGTGGAGGATATAAACAGTAGGGTTCTAGTTAAAAGTCTACAGTTCTAGTATAAACACCCTTCCCCCTCAAAAAATCGTCCCCCCCCAAACGTGGGTTCCCCTTTTGGTACTAAATTTTGCCCTAAAAATCGCTCAGAAGGTCAAATTTGCAAAAAGTTTCCGTCTTTGTCGGAGATTTTGACTCAATTTTTGCCCTTTTCAACACTGCTTGTTTTGCGATAAAACTCAACTTTTGGGGTGCATGCTAGAAAAAACGCTATTTTTGGTATATTTTTAAGTCACACAGGCACAATCGAATCAAGCTCGCGTTTACATCGAAACCCAGACTGCAGTGACATTTTAGAGGATACATATATACGTATCTACTTTGTGTGTGTGTCTGAGAGCTTTTTCAATGCCTTTTTCTGTTATCTATATGCATGTAATTGGGTGTTTGTTTTTAGATTGTGGATACCACTTTTGCCGATGTCCCTGTACGTCTCTATATTCCAGAAAAGCGCAGCTCTTCTGGTGCTGTGATGTACTTTCACGGGGGAGGATTTGTCATAATGGATGTGGGTCGGTTTTTTCTATGCCGTTATTTCTACTTTGTAACCCTAAATGGTGTTGAAATGGAATGAAACGAAATTTGAGAATTGACAAAATTTGCTGAAAGTGTTCGTAGTCGATTTCCAACTTTCTTTGGCGAATGGTGTACATTTAACAGCACGCACTTCCAACAGCATTTCGTATATATACAAACCTGCGAACTCCGCGAACTTCGCGAAGCAAGCTACATTTCGCTAAATTAGTTACGTAATGAAAAAGTTACCTAATAACTTGGCGAAATCGTTAGCTAGCTAATTTGAGAGGTTTCTCCGTATCTATACCAAAAATTGGTAAAAAATTGTAAGATCTAATTTGGACTCAAGATTTCGTGTCTTCGCCCAATTCGCCAAGATTTTATCGAAATTCTTTAACACTTCGCTAAAATTTTCGTGAAAAATATGGCGAACTTTGCTAAACCTTAGCGAACTTCGCGAAGGCACCATATCTTGAGTCCAAATTAGATTTTAAGATTTTTTACCAATTTTTGGTAGATATGGAGAAAACCCCTTAAACTAGCTAGCTAACGATTTCGCGAAGTTCGCGGAGTTTGCGAACTTCGCAAAAAATTAACATTGTTTTGAGCTATACTGTACCACCGTATTCGTCGTTTTTTGTAAAAATTGTCTTTATAGTGTTCAAGTCATCAGCTCAGCTCAATATTGCCAAATCTAATCACAATTTTTTTTAGAACGAAGGGTGGGAGGTAATAGAATCTGACTTAAAGAAGTATCCAAAATAGGGCAGATGTAAGAAATTGATCTTGTGATTGACATATGTTTCCCCTTTCTAATACGTATGGGAAGTGAGGAGGTGCCCCCCCAATAAACGACCTCCACAAAACTATATACCTATGCGTTTGGCATGTTTAATCATTTTTGTCAGTAAATCTGCCTACTTCGTGATGGAAACGAATTTTTGCATATTGAATATACGTATGTTCTAGAAAAATAGAATTGTATTTTAGAAAAAGTTTCGTCCCCCCTCAAAATTCCTTGGCCCTCGGACTTTTGGAAGGGGCTCGCATTCCTCCCCCCACCCCTAAGAAAAGTATTCCTAATAGTAATGAGCCCAGCATACATTTTTCCTTGTGTACATAGCATTATTTATATTTTCACATTTTAAACAGCCAGTGGATTCTTTTGTTGTAGATTCTTTTGATCCTGTAACTCGATATTTGGCAGCGAACACAGGAACTGTTGTGATCTCTGTTGAGTAGGTTTTCCATTAGCTTCTTTTGAGGGAGGGTCTGGGGGGGGGGGGAAACGGATTTCTGGGAAGAGGAGAAAATTTTTAGAAAAATTCTTAAAGAGCTATTTTTTGCTGCTGAGCTAAAAATTTAACTATTTTTAACCTAAAGCCTAAAATTTGAAAATTTACCCTAAAACCCTATTTTTCTGTGGACTTCTGAAGTCTGGGGGGGGGGGCCGGCAGGCCCTAATCCTGGAGGGGGCGATTCTGGTTTGGGCGACCCAAGTCGGGGGGAATCGATTTCTGCGGAGGGCCCCCCCCCTGTAGGGAAAAGCCAGAGGGTGGAAACGATGCTGATTGAGTGTGTGCTGGAAAATGCTTTCATCAAATTCTGGGAACTCTTTTGACTTTGCTAACTTTTGATATTTTTGCCTGGTCATGTTCGTGTGATAGTTGCTGGCCGTCTTTTGTCGAGCTATATTCGTCAAGTTTGTCTGGATTTTTCGAGCACTTTTATTCAACTAAATTTTTAAAATTAGAGTAACTTTTCATTGCTGGGGAGGATCCAGGCGGGATGGGCAGTGCCCCCTCTCCCTTGTGATTTGATGGTAAGGATAATTATGGAGAGAAAAATAGAAATATGGAAAAAACACAATTGGTGGTTCTTCCATATACGCACACCAGTGTCTAGAATTCACAAAACTTAACCGATTGAGCTCAAATTTGGTATGGGTGCATTTTAACACATTTCTGATCTATCTGTGGTAAAAATTTAAAAGTTTAAAATATTAAATGTTTTAGTTTTTTTATGCAGGGACCAAGGGGAACCAAAACGTTTTCTCCGATTTCGCTGAAAAGTTGCATACAGGGATTTTCAGGGTCGCTGAATACGAATCTGAAAAACCATTTTTCGATCTAGCTTTCGTTAGTTCGGTATAAGCTTAAAATTTAAGCTTACATCTTTAGCTTATACCCTTAAAATCTTAAAAATTTAATTTAAAATTTTTGTCGCGGATCGATCAGACATGTGTTAAAATGCACCCTTACCAAATTTGAGCTCAGTCCGTTAAGTTTTGAAAATTTCAGGCGCAGGTGTGCGTATGCGAAGAATCACCAAAAGTTGGTACTTCGGCGCACAAGCACGGCTTCTTGCTTTTTAATTTCATGTTATAATTGTATGTAAAAAGGAAATATTTGAAATCCAACGTCCTTTTTTCTTAAAAATGTGTAGGATACTATTCTAAAACATTTAGCCCTTCAAGCTAGATTTTATTGCAAAACCTCAACTTGCTAGAGGGCTTCCCCGGTGTCAACTGTCGAAACCTTTTTTGAGAACAACCCTGTCTTCTTTTTTGCTGATGCTAAGTGGTATTTACTTAGCAGCCAAAATGGGAATTATGGGTCAGTCACGTTTAACCCTTGTTTGGCGGCAGACTTTACCAGTACATGCTTTTCTGCAGCATCATCAGTACAGGTTTCATACTAAGTCATGTTCTTAAGGGGGGGGGGGGTCCACTTTAGGGTCATTTTTTCGGCCATCTCCGATTTTTCTCATTTTCACATATTTTATTGTCCAAGTGGGTTATTTTAACGAGTTTATAAAATTTAAGTTGGATCTGTTACGGTTGTTGAAAAAATTCACCTCAAAGTAGAGGTATGCATGTGTTAAACATAGGAAATCGAAAAAGTGTCGATTATAATTCTGCGCCAAAAAAATCTCGAAACCGGTGTAAGATACCGGGTAACATTTGGTATCGATTTAAACCTCTAAACGGATACTGTGCCACTGTGGAATTAGAATTTTGAATTAGGTTTTCAAAAAATTTTAATGAATTTTTGAAGTTAGCGAACTGCCGAAAATCGCTAAAATCTGTCGTTTTTGGTGACCAAAAATGGGGGTCGCTAAGTTTGACTGCATATTATAAAAAATAGAAGTCCTAACTAAAAATTCTAATTCCACAGTGACACAGTATATGTATACAGGGGCGCACCCAGGATTTTGAAAAGGGGAGGGTCGAGCCGGAAAAATTTTTTGACTTCGCCTGACACGTTTACGCTTGGGGGTGGGGGGGGCGGCGGCGAAGTTTTCAACAATAGTTCGTTTTGGGAGTCACAAAAATGACGATATGTATGAGTCGTCGGAAGCCGACGCGGGGGGTCTGGGGGCAGAGCCCCCCAGAAGTTGGGAAAATTTTTGAAATTTTGAAAAAAGTCGTTATGGAAATCTTTAAAAAGATTTCAATAAAAGTTGAGAAATTCTTTGACATAATGGCAAAATTTGTATTGGAAAGCTTGAAAAGATTTGAATACAAAGCTCAGTGAGGCGCATTGTTAACATTTTAAATTGTTAAAATCGATATAGAATAGTGCCGCAGACGCGAAAAATTGAAAACATGACGTAGAAAAACAGGCACGCACTTTTTTGAAATCGAGATAGAAAAGTACCGCAGCCGCGGAAATTCAGTAAAATGGAGATAAGAAAGCGCCGCAGGCGAGAAAAATTGAGGTAAAAAAGCGCCGCAGGTTCCAAAACGTTGTAAACGTTAATACATAATAGTGCCGCAGGCGAGAAAAATTTTTTAAATCGGGATAGAAAAGCGCCGCAGGCGAGAAAAATTTTAATAATCTGGATTTGGATAGAAAAGCGCCGCAGGCGAGAAAAATTTTAAAAATTGGATTAGAAAAGCGCCGCAGGCGAGAAAAATTTTAAAAATCGAGATGGAAAAGCGCCGCAGGCGAGAAAAATTTTGAAAATCGGGATAGAAAAGCGCCGCAGGCGAGAAAAAGTTTCATAATTTTTTATTTTATGCACTAAAAATAGCTCAATTTTTGCTTTCTCCCCGAAAATTCCCGGGGGGGTCGGACAAAAAGGGGGGGGGTCGGAACCCCCAAACCCTCCCCCCCCTGGGTGCGCCCATGTATATGTATAAAGCTTTAGAACGATACCCAATGTTACTTCGAATCTTTTGCCAGTGTCGAGATTTTTTTGGCGCAGAAATTAGTTTATTCCGCAAAATTGCGAAAATTGTTGTTTTTTTCGAAAGATAGGCATTTTACGACCAAGCTATATTGCGAAATTGCATTTATTGCATTTCATCATATTTATTCATACCTTAGAATCAATTTGTTGCATGAATTATGCCGACAGCTGTGTCCAGTACTTCTCAGTGCACCAATAGGGAACCTCAGACCCCGAAATTCACAAAACAGCAATTTTTCAAAATTTTCAAAATATGGTATATTATATATCAATCGAAAGCTCTCAGTGCAGGGATGAATTCTTCTCATAGAACTATGGTTCGGAAATATTTCTATTTTAAGTTAAGCGCTATTAAATATTTCATTACATGAGGGGGAACAGGGACCTTGTTTCTTCGGAAAATCATTTAAGGAAGCTTCTGATCATGCTTGTCTGGCTTGAATTGAATCTGTTCGAAAATGTTTTTATTAATTGTTTTTAAATGTGCATAACAAAATAAGCTAAATATATGAAGTTAATTTGCGCAAACTTGCTTCAGTTGTCTGCACCGCCCTCATTTTCGCTGATATTCAAATTGTACTCAATGAATGGCTCATAACTTACGGAGAACTGAACGAAACAACTCAAAATTTAAACTTGAAATGTACGACATATATGGGTAGATTATGTGTGAAAATGAGCGAAATCCGTGGTCTAAAAATTTTTCACGATGGGCCCCCTCCCTTAAGTTTAGTCTTCCCCTCAGCACAGTATCAGTTAAAAATGTCGGACATGTCCAGGCTTTCTTCATGGATGCAGTCATCATTGGAGAAACTTACACTTCCGGTATTCGGCTTTTCATTTCTGTGATACTCGGATGATGGGCAGATATTCTCCAGACAGGAATGTATGGTGGGGTTCTGCCTCCCACGCTTTTGGTTGCCAAGGATGTTTTAGCTAATTTTAGTGCAAATTTGATTATTCCTCAACAAACTTCGTTCCGAACACACCTTTAGGGTTGGACCCTGTTCATAAAACCCGATCCACGACACTGTCTCCAGGGCAGGATTTTTGAAAATAGGCACTGTGTCCAGAAACAGATTTCACCCAATGCAGATATATTTTTTAGCTACACAAGGGTGCAAAACAGTCCCGATACAGTAAGGGAATAAAATTTGGTGTTATGCCGATATGTCTATTGTTCTGAACCACGTTTATCCTGCATGTTTGGCATCAAAACAGTTAAGCTTGCAGTGGTCGCACGCTTCCTACTTTTCCTACTTTTTTCCTACTTTTTCTCAGGTAGTGCGCGTTAGCGCACTACCTAGAATAGGGAAAAATAAGCACATTGCTTAGTGTTGGATCATAGTTTCCCCTGGTGCGGGCGGAGGAGTTGAGGTAGAGCCTTCATATTGTACCAGTAGAAAGCCCTTCGCGAGGGGTCCATGCTCTGCAAATTTGAGCGAAATCGGCCAAGCCGTTTTTGAGATATGACAGATTGAATTTTTGAACTACAGACTTTCTCTCCATTTTTTTTTGTTACCCCCACCCTAGAAGTCGGAGCTCAAAGATTTTCTATACCATATGGGGTTTTTTGTGAACAACTTTTCCCCCATTTTTGGGGAAATAAGTTTAGTGTAGGTAGGACCCCCCCATAGGTCTCTGTACATAGCAGGATTTCGATTTTTTCGGACATAGTTTTTTTTTCAAAAAAGTCAAAATTTTTGACGCGATTCAATTGAGCAGGCCTTGGTCGAGGGGTCTGAGGTTTGGGATTCAGCATTACCCCAAGGGTCGCCAGAACATAGGCTATATGAATTTTCGATCTGGCTTCTGTGGCGTCCTGGCTAGGGGTCGAAAGTTAGTGTGTAAAAGGGGGTCTGGGCCTACGGACTGTGGAGCCATACGCATAAGAGCTGCTGGGCTGAGCTTTTGTATTCGAATAGGAACCCCTATATCGATACCACAGAAGCAAAATGTCGACTCTCACATTTTTTCACAAATTGAGTTATTATGTACAAAGTTTGGGCAATTTGGTCAGCTACTTTGTGGCAAAAGATGGACTCTCCTAGCCATAAAATTAAGCTCACAGCGTTAAAATAGCGATATGTTTTCTCTCCAGTGTATGATTGCTTTCAGGAAGCAAGTTATAGACTCTCCAATAGTCGACGTTTTGCTACTGAAAAATTCTTTTATTCTGAATTTTTTGAACTTTAGGAGGTGTTGCAAAATGTCGACTCTCCAGGAAATTTGCAGTTTCAGGGTAGAGAAGTTGCGAAAAAAGTCGGAACAGAGCAATAAAGATGACTATGCAACTTCCTTTTTACAACGAGTATTTTTATAAGCGCCAACTCATCAGTTTTTATCTAAAATTGCTTCACTGCCTACGTATCCCGCCATTACTGCTCTTCTTTCCACTTTAACTTGTTTTAACTTCTTATCCGCTGAAATTCTTTGGGTCCGGCGATTTCGGTAAGATCGTTCGTTTGCCCTTTATTCATTCTGGATTGGAAAAGAAAATTGTCTTTAGATCCAGGTCTCTCCATAGCTGAACTAATTGAATACTGCAACTGCGGGGACCACGACATTCACGACGTTTTGGGGGCTCTAAATGCGGAGGTCTCCTCCAGTGACTCAAACAGCGACGTAGCATTTGCTGCCTCGCAGCGCCCTACGTATCGGAAACCATCCTGTGCACCACCAGCGATACAGACTATACAGTAATCTGGGCGTAGAAGATATTACTACCTCTGGTGAATCGGATGGTCTTGAAGAGGAAAGCGAGTGAAGTTAAGAGTTACATAATAGATAAGAGTAAGAAACTCATATACTACTATATACTAAGCATGACTGACATGCTTAGTACATAGTAGTATATGAGTTTCTTACTGTTATTTATTATGTACTCATGGTGAAGTCAACAAAGCGGTCCATGAGCTGCCCGGACCAGCGGCTTCTGTCGCATCGCCGGTTCGACTTGTAGCTGCTGTGGCAGCAGCGGTTGAAGAGTAAACCAAATCAGAACTATTCCAGACTTGGTGAGGGACATCGTTGCACAGAAGTTCACCAAGCAGAAAATTGGAAGAGAAATGAAGTCTACAATTTTACTGTGTTCAATTCCAAGAATGCTTATGGACACTGGGGTTCGGTTGAAATCGGGACCTGTCTTACTCTTATCCAGTTCTCAGGCAGTAAACTGGGCCTCAATGTTCGAGACCTGGCCTTCATCGCACGCAGACAACTGCGGCGGGGGAAAATAGGAACAGTTCCGTCGTTGCTGTTATCATCCACTTTCTGAAGTCGAGTGAGACCCTAAACTCGATTCAGCTCACCTTTTTGGAACTTGGCCACACCACTATGGAGGCTGACGAGACAAAAGGCCAATAAGAAGAAAGAAAATGTTCTGCTTCACGGAGTGGGTGGAAGTGGTCCGGCACGCCAGAGTGAAAGCACCTTACATTTAGCTAATTAATAGCAATTGATAGCCAGTACCATGTCAAGATACCGAAACTTGGCAAGATACGCGCTGAGTACAGCTGGCCACCATACTTCCCCCTCGACAACTACTAAAGTGCCCCGACCGACCTAGTACATTAAGTACATGCACTCAACCAATTTCGGTTGGAACCACTGCCTTCTACTCAGTACAGTTGCAGATCTATAACGAATAATAATAGTTGCTGTAATTTTTTGCAAGTTTAGTAATTTAGAACTTTGTCACAGAAGTTTCGCGTTGGGCTGTTTTTGTACTCTAATACATCCGTCAAATCCACTGCGCAGAAAGCTAACCTTAAGTAATCCACAACTGGCTATTTCGTGTACGCAAAGCTAACCGGGTGCAGGGTACAATTAGTTAGTCTAACTGGCTGTGGGGTACACCAGGTCAGCCAGCTAGCAGAGGACTGACAATGCAATGTGGTGCTATTTTTCTGTCATGTGTTGACTTTGCTTTGTTGAAGTTATCGTTCAATAAATCCTTGAAAATTGTGAGTTCAGTTTTTCTGCATCTTTAGCATAAGTGCATACTTATAGGAGCATAGTGAGAAGCAGAAAGTCTACTCTCCTTAGTCACGTGATTTACAGCTGACATGACGATTTGAGCCACAGGTCGACATGTGACTGGAAAGAGCTGTCTATGCACTACATATGAGATACAGAAAGATTTTGTCTACAATAAGTCCAGCTAAAGTTATATAGTGAAGAACCTTTTAAACCGCCATAACTCAAAAGTGCAAAAAGTGGAGAGTCGACACTTTTGTTCTGTGGTATCGATATGGTGAATCTAAATGGCCCATTAGTTTCGCTCTAGGACCTATCCATATGGCTGGGGGGCACCCAGATGGTGCTGGGCCCAACCGTGACGCAACTCCAACTTTGGCCTCTTATACAGAAAGATCCATAGTGCGCGGGTCGTTCATATTTTGCATGTGGGCTGGGGTGCGGGAGGTCTACGCCATAGGCTATAGTAGGTATCGCCCGGACCCCTGTGGCGCCCTGGCCAGGGGTCCGGACCGTGGACCGGGCCCAAAATGGCCAAAAATCGATTTTTCCAAAAGTGGCCGAGTTTGGTATCAAATGAAAGCCCTTGGTGAGGCGAACATTTTTCGTCATTGGAGGACCTCTCCAAAGTCGACCCAGCGGCCTGTGGCGCCCTGACCAGGGGTCTAGTGTGTTCTGTGGGTTAGGGCCTACGGACTGTGGAGCCATACGCATAAGAGCTGCTGGGCTGAGGTGTTGTATTCGAATAGGAACCCCTATATGGTGAATCTAAATGGCCCATTAGTTTCGCTCTAGGACCTATCCATATGGCTGGGGGCACCCAGATGGTGCTGGGCCCAACCGTGACGCAACTCCAACTTTGGCCTCTTATACAGATAGATCCACAGTAGGCAGGTCGTTCATATTTGGCATTTGGGCTGGGGTGCGGGAGGTCTACGCCACAGGCTATAGTAGGTATCGCCCGGACCCCTGTGGCGCCCTGGCCAGGGGTCCGGACCGTGGACCGGGCCCAAAATGGCCAAAAATCGATTTTTCCAAAAGTGGCCGAGTTTGGTATCAAATGAAAGCCCTTGGTGAGGCGAACATTTTTTGTCATTGGAGGAGCCCTCCAAAGTCGACCCAGCGGCCTGTGGCGCCCTGACCAGGGGTCTAGTGTGTTCTGTGGGTTAGGGCCTACGGACTGTGGAGCCATACGCATAAGAGCTGCTGGGCTGAGGTGTTGTATTCGAATAGGAACCCCTATGTGGTGAATCTAAATGGCCCATTAGTTTCGCTCTAGGACCTATCCATATGGCCGGGGGGGCACCCAGATGGTGCTGCGCCCAACCATGACGCAACTCCAACTTTGGCCTCTTATACAGATAGATCCACAGTAGGCAGGTCGTTCATATTTGGCATTTGGGCTGGGGTGCGGGAGGTCTACGCCACAGGCTATAGTAGGTATCGCCCGGACCCCAGTGGCGCCCTGGCCAGGGGTTCGGACCGTGGACCGGGCCGAAAACGGCCAAAAATCGCTTTTTTCAAAAGTGGCCGCGTTTGGTATCAAATGAAAGCCCTTGCTGAGGCGAACATTTTTTGTAATTGGAGGACCCCTCCAAAGTTGACCCAGCGGCCTGTGACGCCCTGACCAGGGGTCTAGTGTGTTCAGTGGGTTAGGGCCTACGGACTGTGGAGCCATACGCATAAGAGCTGCTGGGCTGAGGTTTTGTATTCGAATAGGAACTGATTCCGGTAAAATCTACGACCTGTGGTGGACCCAGCGGCTAGGTTTTTTTTTGGTCAAAAATAGCGTCGTTTGCAGAAATGAACAATAGTTTTGACGACGCCAAAATAAAAATGACGACAGAATGACCAAGCCAAAATGTGGAAGTAGCACTCAAATTTAACAAGAATGCAAAGTTTCTATTACGTTTTAACAGTGATTTTTCAAAAAATTCCCAAACTTTGGGGGCTGCCGCCCCCAAACCCCCGCTCTATATATATTGTCTTAGTGATGTTAAGCTTCGACGATGTTTGAACAGTCAATCAGTATATCTATTATATATATATATATATATATATATATATATATACGTACGAAGCCACAGGCTACGAGTCTTCATGCTACATATATACTTCAATTGCATTTTTTGATGCAAGTTTCTCATACCAATTTCGCTGAATTTTCTATTCGGATTATCTCAGCTAGAATGGAATGAGAGCTTATATATATGTACGTATGTATATACCAGAATAGGATGTTTAAGAACGTTTATTGCATAAATGTTATAACTACTAGGAATGGACCTGGAGGGCAGTCCTGTCGTTGTGATTTGAAGGTGTGCAAAAGCGAACAGGAAAAACAGAAAAAAGGCAAGTCAACAAAGTTTCGTGAGCGTCTATATACGTATGTATATTTCCAACGTTTTTACCAGATTTTTGGATAGAAAAGGCTTAAAATGTCGTGCGTGTTTAGCAAAAAAATCTTATTTTCCCTTCAAAAAAGGGTAAACTTTTAAATTTTCTTGTTTCTGCAAAATGAAAAGAATTAAAGATTTAAAGGACGATTTCATCTAAAAAACAAAAAATTTCTTCAACTTCTGGGGGGCTCCGCCCCCCAGACCCCCCACAATGTATCGGGTTGTTCTCGTCATTGTTAATGCTCAAAGACATGCTACATACACAGACACCAGATATTTGTATTATATGAGTACGTAAGTTAGAATATATATTCGCGGGACAAGGCGAAACATGAAGCAACACACGCCAACAAGGTAAAAATTCAACCAAAATTACGAATATAGCCTAAAATCAAAACAAAACTGCATTTCTGCAAAACTTTATTTTTGACGTTGGACAAATAAAAATGACGCTCAGAAAATAAAAATGACGAAAATTTGATGAAATCCGATTTTGAAAAAAAACGCTGCCCAGCGGCCTGTGGTGCCCTGACCAGACCGGTCCAAAATGGTCAAAAATCAACTTATTTAAAAGTGGCCAAGTTTGCTATCAAATGAAAGCCCATGGTGAGACGAACATTTTTTGTCATTGCAGGACCCCTCTAAAGTGTCCCTAGCGAGCTGTGGCGCCCTGGTCAGGGGTAAGGGTCGGTCAAAACTCGATTTTTCCAAAAGTTTGCAAATTTGATATCAAATGAAAGCCCATGGTGAGGCGAACATTTTTTGTCATTGGAGGACCCCTCTAAAGTGTCCCTAGCGAGCTGTGGCGCCCTGGTCAGGGGTAAGGGTCGGTCAAAAATCGATTTTTCCAAAAGTTTGCAAATTTGATATCAAATGAAAGCGCGTGGTGAGGCGAACATTTTTTGTCATTGGAGGACCCTCCAAAGTGGACCCAGCGGTCTGTGGTGCCCTGACCAGGGTCCGGACTGCTCAAAAATCGATTTTTTTTAAAATTACAAGTTTGGTATCAAATGAAAGCCCATGGTGAGGCGAACATTTTTTGTCATTGGAGGACCCCTCTAAAGTGTCCCTAGCGAGCTGTGGCGCCCTTGTCAGGGGTGAATGGTCAAATTGGTGGTCAAATTTTCCGTACCCGACGCAGCGCGATGACCCCCCCTTTCCCGGTGGGAGTTCGGCCCCCCGTTGTCCTCTTTTCCGATAACCCTTCTCAAATCGTTTTCTGATGTAGAAACAATTGCGTTTTTTCCAATTTTCCGTACCCCACGCAGCGCGACGACCCCCCCCCCCGTTGGGGGTTCGGCCCCCCGTCATCCTCTTTTCCGATAACCCTTCTGTAAACGTTTTCTGATGAAGAAACAATTGCGTTTTTACAAATTTTCCCTACCCCACGCACCGCGACAACCCCCCCCTCCCCGGTGGGAGTTCGGCCCCCCGTCATCCTCTTTTGCGATAACCCGTCTGTAAACGTTTTCTGATGTAGAAACAATTGCGTTTTTTCAAATTTTCCGTACCCCACGCAGCGCGACGCCCCCCCCTTCCCGGTGGGAGTTCGGCCCCCCGTCATCCTCTTTTCCGATAACCCGTCTGTAAACGTTTTCTGATGAAGAAACAATTGCGTTTTTACAAATTTTCCGTACCCCACGCAGCGCGACGCCCCCCCCTTCCCGGTGGGAGTTCGGCCCCCCGTCATCCTCTTTTCCGATAACCCTTCTGTAAACGTTTTCTGATGAAGAAACAATTGAGTTTTTACAAATTTCCGAACCCCACGCACCGCGACGACCCCCCCCCCCCTTCCCGGTGGGAGTTCGGCCCCTCGTCATCCTCTTTTCCGATAACCCGTCTGTAAACGTTTTCTGATGTAGAAACAATTGCGTTTTTCAAATTTTCCGTAACCCACGCAGCGCGACGCCCCCCCTCCCCGGTGGGAGTTCGGCCCCCCGTCATCCTCTTTTCCGATAACCCGTCTGTAAACGTTTTCTGATGAACAATTTTGTTTTTTCAACTTTTCCGTACCTCACGCAGCGCAACGCCCCCCCCTCCCCGGTGGGAGTTCGGCCCCCCGTCATCCTCTTTTCCGATAACTCTTCTGTAAACGTTTTCTGATGCAGAAACAATTGCGTTTTTACAAGTTTTCCGTACCCCATGCAGCGCGACGATCCCCCCCCCTCCCCGGTGGGAGTTCGGCCCCCCGTCATCCTCTTTTCCTATAACCCTTCTGTAAACGTTTTCTGATGTAGAAACATTGCGTTTTTTCAAATTTTCCGTACCCCACGCAGCGCGACGACCCCCCTCCCCTCCCCGGTGGGAGTTCGGTCCCCGTCATCCTGTTTTCCGATAACCCCTCTGGAAACGTTTTTGTCATTGGAGGACTCCTCCAAAGTGAAGCCAGCGGCCTGTGGCGCCCTGACCAGGGGTTTAGTAGCTTTTTTGATTGCCAGGGAACCGACTCCGGCTTCCTTGTCGTGTGGTTTACCTTAGTTCGAGTGAAGAGATTGAGCCTGGCTATAAGTTGCGCTACAGCGGAAAAATGATGGAAAACAGAGAGTTTGAGCGAGGCTATAAGTTGCGCTACAGCGGAAAAATGCTAGAAACAAGTGGGAAAAATGCCCTAGACGGGCATGCAATGGCTAGAATAGGGAAAGGAGGGAGGGCGGAAAAATGCCAATAGATTTTACAGTCGGCGCTGAAAATGATAGAAACTAGGTTCAGCGCCGAATAGGGAATGCAGTCGGCGCTGAAAATGAAAGAAACTAGGGTTCAGCGCCGAATAGGGAATGCAGTCGGCGCTGAAAATAATAGAAACTAGGGTTCAGCGCCGAATAGGGACGGCTGTCGGGTCATGTTGCTGCGTGGAACAGGCACTTTCTCCGTCCATCCTATTCGCGTGAACTGCTCAGCACGAGTCGCTTAAAGGCGAAATTACTATACATTTGTACAGCGCAAACAGCTCAGCCCTTGGAAATGGACACTAAAACTTCAACGTATGGATCTGTTGCTCAAACTATAAAATTCATAGCCGATTTTTAGCTTAGACATGGGGCTTCCAATCACACGGCTACGAATAGAAAGACGTTGATAGAACTACTTTTGATAGAACTCCTTTCTATACTTACTACAACGGCTTTATTTATTCTTTATGTATTATTATTTATTTACTAAAACAGAATTATCGTGAAAAACAGAAACAGTAATAATAAATTATTAGAAACTATTAAAACTGTCATTCGTAACCGACCACCTCGCTACGGTTGTAACTATTATTAGTAAAGGTATATACATCTCAATTTATTCTCCACATACATGCGCAGCTCGAGGTAGCATAAAAAATAGGACACATTTTTGATCAGGAAATTAGCCAATAGGAGCTCGCCCACGTACCATTTATCATCACAGAATCCATATACATTCATCTGAACTGATTCACAGTGCTCTACGTTTCGCAGTTCACGCGAATAGGATGGACGGAGAAAGTGCCTGTTCCACGCAGCAACATGACCCGACAGCCGTCCCTATTCGGCGCTGAACCCTAGTTTCTATTATTTTCAGCGCCGACTGCATTCCCTATTCGGCGCTGAACCCTAGTTTCTTTCATTTTCAGCGCCGACTGCATTCCCTATTCGGCGCTGAACCTAGTTTCTATCATTTTCAGCGCCGACTGTAAAATCTATTGGCATTTTTCCGCCCTCCCTCCTTTCCCTATTCTAGCCATTGCATGCCCGTCTAGGGCATTTTTCCCACTTGTTCATCTCCTACTTTTTTCCTGCTTTTAGCTGAAAATTCCTACTTTTTCCTACTTTTTTCCAGGAACTCATAATTTTCCTTGGAAAAACATTTAAAATCACATAAATTAACAAATTTATTGAAAAAATTGAACCAGAGGTACTTTACTGGAAAACATTTTGCGCCTGCGGCGGCGCATTTATATCTTTGAAATTCTATTGAACACCCTACCGACTTTTGATCTGAAATGCTTGTATCATTGCTTGATGATATATATACTTTTTGCAATTCAATAGCATACACCAGGGTCCTGGGGGGAGTGGTAAGAAAGTTTTGGGAGTATATAAGAGCTTTTGCAAAAATGAACCAAAAATTGGTATTCTTTCCCGTATTTTGCATGCAGGGACGCAAAAACTTCTCTAAAAATGCCTAGATTTAGGCTAAAGATAATAATAATCTTTGATTAATAATTTTCGACGGCGAAAACTTTTCGAAAATTTGCCTATGCACTTATTATTGGCAAAGATTTGGGCATCCAAAAATCTTGGGAGGGGACTATTTCGGTTGGGGGGCGGCTTTTATTGTGCTTTCGCACACTGTTCCTCGGGGAAACACCCAAACTCCCAACACTGAAATGCGCATGTCCGATTTTGGAAAAAGTCCCTGTGGCAAACTTGCTAAGAATAAAAGTACGAAAGGTCGCTAATTTTTGTTATATATTGTTTAGAAATTTTGCATGCAATAATTCTTCTATAAGCTTACAAAATGTGAAATGTGGATCAGTGGAACTGGAACTAAAGGTGTTTGTTTGCATTTTGAAAACCCTGCCTCGTCTGTTTTGTCATTAAAAAGCTGTATTAATGCTAAATTGCATATATATTTGTGCAGAAATAGTGAAACTTTCATAAAAGTTTGGAAAAGGCGGGGCTTTTAAAAATGTTTTTAAACCCAGGTATATAATCACGTAATTTTTGTTAAATACATTCACGTGATTGACTCCGCGGATGACCATTTATTGAAGGAATGAGTGGCAGGGTGAAACCGCCCCCCTCCGACAGGGTATTTTTTAGGGATTTTTTTCCGGGGGGGGGGCTTACCGGGGGGGCCCCCCCGGGCCCGGGGGGGGGGGGATTTTTTTCCAAAAATGAGCCAAAAAATGGTATTTTGGCGTATTTTGCATGGTGAAACACAAAACGTTCTCAAAAATGCCAGGATTTAAGGTATAAATAGCCATTTGTACGAAAAAATCTCCGGCGAAGCCGGAAAATTTTTGAAAATTTGACCATTTTTGGCAAACATGTAGACCTCATTAAGGGGGCAGACCAAAATCCGGGGGGGGGCGATTTCGGGGGGGGCAGGCATTTTCGGGGGGGGAGGTCAATTTCGGGGGGGGGGCCGCCCCCCCCCCAGTAAAAAATACCCTGCCCCACACCCCTTCATTGATATGAAAAATGATTTATATCCTCCTGTACTGACCATTTATTGTAAAAATCGAAAATCTTGATAAATTTTGTGGCTATGCAGGAGGTCGGAATTTATGGTTGCTTTTTTCTGGGTCTTAAACAGGGGGAGATGGCCCGCTTGAATTAAAAACTAAGCAAACAATAGCTGCATTGGAAAATACTGAAAAATGACGGAAACAATGTGATGTAGAAAATACGAATCGTCTGCTATGTTAACCGCATCTATATTTTTCCTGGCTAGTGATTTTGTCATGTTCTGTAGGCACTATTAAAAATTTTTGGCAGGAGAAGAGTCTATAGCAGCTTGTAGAATTATAGAACTGACGGATTCATCAATTGAGTCAGTTCTGGGATGTTCGCCTTCGGCGCGAATTAACCATTCTTTTTATGTATTGAGAATAGCATATTGGGGCGGGGTGGGGTGGCTGGCTTTCAGTTATGTGGACGTTTCTTTATGCGTACGCATAGACATGACATGACATGACCTTATTGATAAATAGACATTAGCCGCCAATGTTTTCAAATCATGGTTTTTCTGCATTTTATTGTGCATTAGTGATGGGCACTGTATATCCGGATGAAAAATATCTGGTGCCCGTGCCCATCACTAGTACATATGCACGCTTTTTACAAAATGCACACACAAATGTTCAATCAAATTTTGCTTCTGTAAAACCACAAAATGTCTCTAAAAATTTCCAAACTAAAGTTACTTTTTTAAAAAGCTCTAGCTTTTAGCTGGGGGCTGCCGCCCCCAGACCCCGATTTATCAGAGTTGTGTTGCGTTGCTTTGTTTTAATTTTGTACGTTTGAGTTATATAGGCAAGCTGAAGGTAATATAATATATCTAGTGAACCCAGGGCGCCAGCCAGAAGTCGGCTATGAGCATTTGAAACAGCAAACCGTGGTCACAAAAAATTGCTTTCATGTCTAGAATGCAAAAAATTCTCAACTTCTGAGGGGCTGCGCCCCCCAGATCCCCTGCTTTCTCATTCATAAGATCCCTCAATCAATGAAACCAACTACTACACGCTTGTTCCCGACGCGCGTAAAACATGTGTGTGTAGAAATAAATTTTAAAAGAAAAATTTCAACTTTGGTTCCGCCCCCCCCCTGTCAGAAAGCTCTGGGTGCGCCACTGTTCGGTACAAATGCTAGCAGAAAGAGTAAACTTTAAGGAATTTAATTTAATTCAAATTCTAATTAGACTATATATGTACCTATTTTAGAGAATTTGCAAAATGTTTTAAAAATCTAAACAGTATATATATAACATTTCAATTTTCCTGCTAGTTTCGCAAACATTTTCCAACTACCGGAAATAGCCCTGACCTTTTGTCCAATGTTTGCACGAAACATATAGCATTTTTGGCCCAAATTAAGGTTCATGAAATGCAGTTTTTATAGGAAAATTCCTACTTTTTTGCTCAAATTCCTACTTTTATTTCCTACTTTTTCCTACTTTTTTGAAAATTTCTTCCTACTTTTTTCCTACTTCTTGAAAATCACTGCGCGCGAGGCCTGAGCTTGAAACCAGAGGTTGTTGAAAATCGGACCTGCGTTAGTTTTGCATATTTCAGTATTTCGACCGCGTAAAATTATGAAATACGGATCGCTTTTCAACGTATGAAATCATTTTAATGTTAAAATAGTAATATTTCTACGAGATATGCAATGAGACTAGGAGTATGGATTAGCTTCATTTACGTTGCCTACTCACTGAAAGTTGTTGTAAAAATTATATATGCAAAGTAGACGAAAAAATCAGAAATGCAGGAGATCTGTGGGCGTGTCCCCCAGAAGTTGAAGAAATTTTTTATAATTTGGTGTAATTTTGCTCTTATAACATTTACTTTTTCTTTAACAGTATATAAACAAAGCGAAGCCTTCCAGAAGTTGCGAGAGCGGCTTCCCACAACAGAAAGCTAGAGCTTTTCTAAAAATTTGGGCTGCTCTGGAGTTTTGTTTGACACTTTTCTGGAGAAAATGTAGCTGTGTCCCGTTATAATTTTTTGTGTCCTGCCAAGAAACTTTGTGTCTGGACACACTCCTGCATAGTGTTGTTTTGATTTTTCATTTTAGTTTTGATTTGATTTTTGATTTTTTTATCAAAACCTCCGGAGTTTTGATTTGATTTTTGATTTTTTATCAAAATGTGCCGGAGTTTTGATTTGATTTTTGATTTTTTATCAAAACTCTCGAAGTTTTGATTTGATTTTTGATAAATCAAAACTCAAAAAGTTTTGATTTTTGATTTTTTGACAATTTTTTAGGTATAGTTTTCGGAGCTTAAGGAGGGGGACATTTTTGGGTCAATTTTTGCCTTTGTCCGATGTTGCTTGAGGCCACTGCCAGACACTTATGGCACCTCCACAACTGCTCTTTCATATTGCTTTCTTAGTAGGACGAGAGTCTCTCTTAGTAAGGCAAATTTGAATCCGGATCCAATATTTCAGACCCGGCCCGGACCCGCACCCGTTTATTCAGACCCGGACCCGGATTTAAGGGGGTCGCTTTGGGCCAGAATATTTAGTCACGGATTTCGCTCATTTTTGCACACAATATACTATGGGTAGGGTTGTGCCGATAAGAAATTTCTCGGGCTGGGCTCGGGTTGGACCGAACCGTTTCTTCGCTTCTGGCTCTGCTCCGAATTTGGATTTTTGTTTCAATTGCGCAAACCAAATATGTACTCACATTGAAAATGATTACCTGACCTATGCTTTAGCTCGACTACAAGAAGAGCAACTTCAGCCAAGCAAGCTTTTTTTGGAACGCTCAGAAACTTTTAAAAGTAATTTACTGCAAGAAGGATATTTTGAATTTTTCTGGATTTCACAGTCTGTCTTTAGACCTCAGGACCCGGACCCAGACCCGCGGTTTTAAGATTGAGACCCGGCCCGGCCCGCGCCGCGCCTATGCTTTAACAGCAAAAAATTTCCCCCAACTAAAAATACCGGGTCAAGACCGGGTCAGAGCTACTGACCCGGTGACTCGGTCCATATAGTGACCAGAACTGACCCGGTGACTCGGTGACGTGGTGACCTGGTTTCATCTTTGTTTTCAACATTGACGAACCAGCAGTAGCTTGGATCGAGAATGCAGGCCAACGCATAAATCCCGTCGAAATCGTGGAATGAAGGATCTGTTGCGAAACGAAAACGTCCCGTCAACTCTGAGACAAGACCGTCAACCAAATGAGAAAATTACAACTCAGGACAGACTTGCGCACACACAAACACACACAGGGGCATAAATCAATAAATATGTAGCGGGACTGGAGAAGTCTGTTTAAGTATATTATATTTAAGTATATTAGACATCGCTGAATCAAAACTAGGTTTTGATTCAGCGCTGAATCAAAACTGGGTTTTGATTCATTCTTGAATCAAAACCTAGTTTTGATTATAGCCTTGAATCAAAACTGGGTTTTGATTTTTTAGGTTTTGATTTTTGATTTTTGATAAATTTGCCTTCGCGTTTTGATTTTTGATTTGATTTTTGATTTTTTACAGTCTGAGTTTTGATTTTTGATTTGATTTTTGATAAAATCAAAACTCAAAATGGGTTTTGATTCAAGTTTTGATTTTTGATTTTTGATTTATCAAAACAACACTACTCCTGCACACGAAACACCGTTTACATCGTTTATCTCTGCTCTTCTAACCGTAGGATCTGGTTATGGAGAAATAATGAAAAACGCCTGCCTGCAGCCACTAAGGCAAAGCCTTAGTCCGAAACAGGAGAGAGCCAATGGGCCATAGGATCTGGTTATGAGTAGATTAGTTTTTCCTGATTTTAAAATTATTTTTCTGATTTTTGGTAATTTTTTCTGATTCTTTTCTGTCTTTTTTTACAGGTATCGTCTGGCCCCGGAACACGTTTTCCCGGCCGCCGTTGAGGACTGTGAATCGGCCACTGTTCATGTGCTGAGCGGCGCGGCTGCGCAGTGGAATATAGATCCAGCCCTGGTCACTGTTATGGGCGACAGTGCTGGTGGAAACTTGGCCACCGTTGTGGCACAGAGACTAAGAAAGCGGAAGGATCTACCCAAGCTTAGGGTATGTGCGAAATGACGTATGCGAATTAGACACTCGAATTTGTTTACATCTAAACACCTTAATAGAAACATTACCAGATGTTTTCCCGTCATTGTCACTCAAAGAGTCATTAATCATATCTTTTATGGTTGTGCGTAAGGTTAACGTAAATTAAAGTATTAATCTTTACTTTTATGATGGGGGGCATTCTGGCTTATTTTTTCAGTACTGTACAGGGTATTTTTTAGGATTTTTTCGGAGGGGGTTCCCGGCCCCCCCCCCCCCCCCCGGGCCCCGGGGGGGGGGAGGAAGAAATTTTCGGGGGGGGTGGAGATTTTTTGCAAACATGAGCTAAAATTTTTTATTTTTTGGCGTTTTTTACACGTAGAAAGGCAATAAGTTCTCTCAGAAATAGTCCTTTTTACGAAAAAATCTCCTGCGAAGCCCGAAAATTGTTTAAATTTGCCTTTTTTGGCAAACATTTGGGTGCCCAAAACATACCGGGGGGGAGCAAAAATCCCGGGGAGGGGACGATTTCGAGGGGGGGCATTTTCGGGGGTTGGAAAGTCAATTTCGGGGGACCACCCCCCCCCTTCCCCCCGCGGTAGAAATATCCGGCTATATATCTTTTAGGCTGAAGTCCTGATTTATCCGACTGTTCAGTTGCACGATTTCTTGCTGCCCAGCTTTAGACAAGAACTGTCTCTGGTTAGGACCATGATGATTAAGCCTGATAGATTAGCCATGTACGTATGTGTATACATTCTATTCACTGATGTATGGGCAAGATTTTGAAAACTGGGCTTATTCTAGTGGGGGGGGGCTGGGGGGAGTGGCATGGCCGTATCCAGGGGGGGGGGGGGTTTGGGGTTGAAACCCCTCCTTTTGGATTGTATTTTATCATTACTCCATTACAATACAAAAACGGTAAATGTTTGCCAAAACCATCCTTATCATTTCTGTCAAAGCCTATCCTTTTCGAAGTCTTGGATACACCCCTGGGGAGTGGTCCCCATAGACGACCTCCCCCCCAAATCAAGCTTTCGTGAAATTTAGCCTGAATCCAGGCGTTTTTGAGAACCTAGCGTTTTCCATGCATAATAATGCCAAAAATATCGATTTTTGCTCTTACAAAAAGCTCCTTTCCGGATATCAATATTTTCCTATCCTGCAGCAAATAGAGCACTTTTTTACTTTTGTTGCCCTGCAATGAAATTATCCTTTCGTCAACTTAAAAGGAGGGGATTTTAACCGCCCCAAACCCTCCCCTGGATACACACGTGCGGTGACCGGACAAGTTTGCACATCTTCGGTAAAATTGGTCCCTGTGCTAGCTATGGTTGGACTAAAATAAAATTTATGCACCGATTATGGATAAAACTCGTGGCTTTCGTAAAATAGCCTGAAGAAGCTAATCGAAGGTATGAAAATTGCTTTTCAAAACGACAACATTTATACTGGCATTTTTTAGGGTTTTGAGAGTAGGGGGGGCTTCGCCCCCTTTTCGGGAGGGTGAAGTGGGGGGGCCGAGCAGCCCGGTACAAATATACCTAAGTTTTTAGCGAAAAATTAGCAATTTTAAGGTAAAAACGCAAAAAATCGCATGTTTTTAAGCTTAAAATGAACTTATAAGTCCATAAACTAGCTAAAACTTGAGAATTTTTTGAAAATTTGACCTCAAGAACCTAATTCGACACTTCTGGGCGACCCCCAAAAAAGTTGGGGGGGGTGCTTGCCGAAAAGTGAGTGGGAGGGGCACAACACCCCCCTCACTAATAAATGCCAGTTATATAGATTGAAATGAGCTAATATTTTCTCACTGTCTCCCAAAAATGGGTGTCCAGGATCCCTCGCCCCTTTGCATTTGATATCTGGCTTCCTTAGTCCCCTCTTTAGAAATATATATATTTTGTTGCTTGTTTGAAGACGCTTTTTCACTTTTTTCTGTATCTCAGTTTTATTGGACTACCGAATTTTGCTTAGATAGATATGAACGCCCGGTGACTACATGTGATCGAATTATCTGCTTTGCAGATTTATCAAATTCTAGTTTGTGACAATAAAATTCTTCTCTTTCTCTATAATGTGCTTTTCCTGATTTTTTTCAGCTGGCTACTGATGTATGCCGGTCTTCATTCCAAGCACTATCCTCTCCTGCTAGCCAATCGTCATATCAGTGACTCCGTTCAACCTCTGATCTCACGCTACCTTAATCATAGCCTACTTCCTGCCGACTATTTGGAGTGCATCCGGGGTGATGGGCACCCGCTGGCCCGTGGGGCACCCACAGCGGGTCCAGAGGTTGATCGGGTCCGCCAGCACTTGGCCCCCCTGTTGGCCAATCCGGACTTTGTCCCGTTGGTTCAGCCTGATCTTCGCGGAATGCCGGATACCCTGGTGATCAGCGCTGGATTTGATATTCTGCGGGATGAAAACTATCTCTACGCTGAACGCTTGCGGCAAGCGGGTGTGCCCACCCGGTTGCAGCATTATCCGAACGGGTTTCATGCTATGATAAATTTGTATTCGGAATTTGCGGTGGGCAGACAATGCTTGGATGATATTGCTCAGTATGTTATGGACCGATTGAAAACTAGCAGCGGTGAAAAGATATAAACTAGGTTTTTAGTTTTTACTTAAGCTTTTAACAATGTTAACAATTGTTACCAGAAGCCTGTTCAAATTTCTATTTTTTTCTAATTGAGCCATGTCTTCCAGTTTTATTTATACGTATTGTCTTGTCTGTTTAGTTTTATTTTTTTAGGTGTGTTTACTGATTGTAAAGTGTACGTATATTTACACGTTGATTGTAAGGTTTTTATACAATATTTTAGCAATTATATATGCAATTTTATTATTTTGTTGTTCGGGAATCTGTACTGTAGTGTTTTAGCATATAAATGTTCTTTTTATATTTTTGTAGTTTCCTACCTGTGGTATTTTTGTACGCATTGTTTATGTGATTTACATAATTTTACTATTTTATCATAATTGCTGGAAAGTGTTGTGTTTTATTTTGGTTTTGACGTCTTCTTTGATTTTAGCCTGTATAACGGGTTGTGATTAATTGATTTTGTTGTGATTCTGTTTAATACGCACGTATATATACGTATATACTTACTTCAGTTTTTGTGTAAATTTAGCGTGACAATTCTTCAAGTTCAGCGGGCTTAGATTTCGCCAATTTTCGCTTACGTTTCTGCTGTTGAAATTCTTCTGAGTACTGCTAAGCGGGTCACACTTTCCGCGAACTTCGCGAAAGGTAGCAATTTTCTTCAAGCTTGACGAATTTTGCTTTTGTGTACTGTACGTATCCAGCCTATGCTTCTACGCATTTTACATTGTTCACTTGCCTATGAGTGTATTATGATGGTTTGGCTATTTTATATTCTTTTATTTTGTGCCAACCATACATGCTTACTGCTTTGTGTAGAAATTGTGTCAGGAATTATTTAGCCATTTGTTGGCAAAGGCTTGGAGTGTTCTATATAAGGATTTTAATGAGATGGGACAGTATTGTAGCAAGCTGAAAATTCTAAATAATTATAGTCCTCAATATTTCTCTCTGCAAATTTTGTTTATGCGATCGCCGATCTCTTGTGGCAGTTTGTGTTTATTAATTATTCTGGCTTGACGTAATTCTGCAAAGTTTTGAGTGACAGTTCACTTGGCAAAGTACAAAGGCATCTGCGCACTATCAACTAATAGATCAGGATTTTGGATTTGCAGGATTTGTATTTTCCTGGTTTTTTTACAAATAAACCTCTATGGTGCTATTTTTAAATTTGTGTGTTCAATAGCTGACTCCTACGTATAGATGTGCTAAACTGAGGACATAGCATAAACTAAAGCGCTGTGTAGGCTTGTAAGCTGTAAGGTTGTTTGGGGAGACTATGTTAATAAAGCTACTTTTGGAAAAAGAACTTAAGCTGATTAAGCTTCTATTCTCTCCAATTTGAGCCTTATTTAGAAGTCTTGGAGACGTCAAACCAGCGGCAGTTTTAGCTCTATATATCTATAAACGAAGGTAAACGAAGATGCTGAAGATCATAGTCAAGCTTGATATGTCTTTGCCTTAGGAAGTGGGTAGTTAGTTACCTCTAGTGTTTGCGTATATTGAAATTAGCTTTGAGAAGGTCGAATTTTTCTGTATTTTTTCTGTATCAGTTTTTGGTACTTGCTTCCTGCTAGGAGTGATGTGTGCTCTAGATAGGTGCTCACTGTGTTGTGTTCATAATACCTGTTTATGTATCATGTGGGAGTTTTAGCACTATTTACTCTTTCTTTCTATACTTGTATGTATTACTGTTGAATACATTCGTTAAAGAAAATGCAAATTGTTTAACTTTACGTTGGGTTTACATTAATTTACATGTTAAAAAGTGATTATTTTTAATTTTATACCAGTTTAACACTGTAAAAAGTGTTAAAAAGTTGTTAAAAAATGTTTCAACCCAAATTCATTTCCAAAGGTTCTGCTGTATCATAGTGGCTCTTTACAGTTTATTAACCTGTCAAAAAGGATGAGATTTAGGTATTCCCTGCATGCCGCAGTTATGTAGACCATTAGCTGTTCGTATATTAGGCTACGTATTGGACGCGTTGCAAAAGATTCTCCTAAGTACGTATACTCCTAGGAAGCTACTCAGGAGGTAACACTTTGTGCAGCTGGGTGAGGGGGAATGTATACTTGGGGCGTTTCAAATTCAAAAATGGTTTCTAAGTTTAGCTGGCGCTGGCACCTCCCTAACTTAGAGAAATGTTAGGAGTCGTAGACATTACTCTTAAAGGAGAATCTTCTGAAACCCAAATTCTCCTAAGTAATGTAGCAATGTAGTAATGCAGTCCTTCACTTAGGATGATCTTTCGATACAGCACAGCCTACTGATCTGTTATAACCAATCGCCACTGATTATTTTATGAAGAAGATAGCTAACGTACTGCAATACAATGGCAGTATGGCGTGTTGTACTATTTAGACTTGGGTTTATTTTACTGGGGGGGGGGCGCCCCCCACTTTTTGGGTCCCCCCCACTCGGCCCCACCCCCACTTTTTGGGCTTCCCCCCACTCACCCTAAGGTGCCCAGAAATTGGCAAATTTTTAGGGTTTTTGGTCACAATTTTCCAAATTTTTGCGGCGTCGCCGGAAATTTTTGATCAAAAATCGCTTTTTTGGTGCTAAAACTTGATTTTTGAGCACGTTTAAGCATACTTATAGAAGTGTATGTGGAAAACAGGCTATTTATACAGCATTTTTAGCATTTTTGGTCCATTTTATTCCCCCCACTTTTCGACCTCCCTCCCCCCCCCCACTTATTTTTGCCTAAAATAAACCCAGTAGACTATTCACTCAGAAAGCAACCTTTTGCAATTTATTTACTGTTCTTGAAATGTTACGTTCTATGATGTTTATATTTATTGGTAAAGTGTAAAAAAATCAAAAATGAAATGAAATCGGAAATTTTGATACTAGCATTTGACATCCCCCCGCTTACTCCCAATTTATGTACTCTCACTAAACTGTGTTCACAATATTTCGGGTAAAGTAATTCATCTTGTCTGGTTGCAGTATTGCTGTTGTTGATACATGCTAATCAGTATTTGTAGTTTTTAGCATCTCGTTTTTATTTGGTAGTTTGGGTTAGATTCATAATATATAACTGTGAGATTGTTATATTCAAAGTTTTTATATATTGGAAATAAATTTGTGATTTTTACGGTCTAAAAGTGTTTTAATTCTGCATAATTTTGCTGGAAGTTTTCCATTTCCTACTTAAAGGGCGCTTATATAAACCTGGCATTCGTGCTAATCACGACCTGATTTGTGGTTTCGTATATGATTATATGGTCAAACGTGAGCTGAGGTCGTGGGAGCTAGGCAGCAAGCTTGAAAAGTTTTGCTTCAGAGTTTCGGTGGCTTCTTCCGTATGTCTCAAGATAAAAAGCTAACTTGTAGATACCCCCTATAATAGATTAGTATAGTGTCCCGATATGATTGATAAGCAAGGTATTTTTACTGGGCAGCGGCGCCCCCCTCCCAGTTGACCTCCCCTACAATGCCCTCTGTACCGAAATCGCACGCTCCCCTTGATTTTTGGCGGCCTAAAAGTTTGTCAAATTGGCAAATTTTCAAAAATTTGACTATTTTTAGCCTAAATTCAGACATTTTGTGTCTCTATACGTGCAAAATGCTGTATAAACGCCCCTGGCCTGAGTCCCCCCCCCGGGAAAATCTCTAGAAAAATACCCTGTCGATAAGGAAAATCAAATGTAAAACCTCATCTAACAGCTTAGCATATATAGTGCTGACGAGCCCGCAAGTGCAGTCTGGCAGGTGCTTCTGTTTATTAGTTGGAAACCGACAGAACACACCCATTCTCGGTTTGGCTGGGGATCCGTCTGCAGCCAATTAGATTGCGAAAAAGGCCCTGTTGTGGGGAGTCTAGCGTCGACTGTTGTGCCAGCTTATCTTGACATGAAATCATTAGTTTGGAGGTTGGGATTTTTCAGTGCCAGCTTCTTTTCGCGACCCATCTCCGCTTCTGGGGGATTATTTTGACGAGACGTGGGAGAGGCGAGACTTTGATAGAGCAGCGCTTATGAGTTATGAAGTTATGAACTCTAGTGTTTGAGGGCGGCCCTAAGTAGCCGACTCAAATACTAATGACCTGTTGGTAGCAACTGTTTAGGGATAGTCTTCCTTGATCTATATATTTGTAACTATGCTAACAACTAGGTTTGGAAGTTTGATAGTTTTTTACATTTCGCAGGGTTACTTCGAACTGACCACTTCTTGTTCAAGATGCCGATTAGTCCCGGAGTATTCTTTTCAAATTATGACTACATGTAGGTATTCCAATCGAGCTGTTTTGAAATCTTAGTGCTAAACATGTGCATCTTTGACATAATTGATTTACTTGATATTGATTGCTTTATTGGCCTAAGTATAGAGTTGTGCCCGGGCCTTGAATCGGGCCTCGGGCTCCGGGCCGGGCCCGGGCCGGGCCTGCACCGGGCCGGCCCGGGCCCGGTTGTTGGATCGGTAGGCCCGGCAGGGGCCCGGGCCCGGTCAACCGCGGAGGCCCGGCCCGAGCCGGGCCTGCCGGGCCTTGGAGGCCCGGCCAGGCCCGGTCGGGTGCGATGAGGCCCGGTCAAATTTTTATTGTTCATATTTCACAACTTTCCCAAATATTCTCCATTAGAAACTCTAATTTAAGCTCTATGGTGTTATCTAAGTTGTAATAAATAGCACTAACTGTTGTTTGGCACTGTTTTCTGTATGCCGGGCCTGCACCGGGCCTCCGGGCCCGCCGGGCCTACCGGGCCTTGAATCGGGCCTCCGGGCCCGGGCCGGGCCCGGGCCGGGCTCGGCCCGGCCCGAGGCCCGGCCCGGTCGGTTCAGTAGGCCCGGGCCCGGGCCCGGCCCGGGAAATTTCTTAACGGCACAACTCTACCTAAGTACAGAATATACCCCCTACAGTTTATGTCCACTCCTGATCGTTTCGTGCCATCATAGTTAGGTTTTGTTGTTGACGTTACTTTTCCAGCTTGGCTGAGTTGGGTTAGTTGGGTGAGCAAAAAGTGCAACTTCTTGTGATCTGATCCTCTAGTTGGCAAGCTGTGGATCTTTCTCACAGAGTTCATTCTAGTGTTGTTTCAGTAACCGATATCAGTTTCAGTTTTAGTCGGCGGTCCAAGACGGTTTCAGTTTCAGGTCTCATCCCAAAATAGTTTCAGTTTCAGTCGGGATCGCAAAATAGTTTCAGTCGGAGTTTCAGTTTCAGTTTTAGTTCATTCGAAAAAAATGCAGATTCTAGCCTTGAGACATAAGATAATGAATTTATGATTATTTATACTTCCATATTAATATATATTAATGAAAAACCCGCTTTAAACCTTCAAATCTTCATGTTTTGAGAGTCCGAGTTTTAGGTCATTTACCCAATTTAGATTCAGTTTCAGTCGGCCGCCTAAAATAGTTTCAGTTTCAGGTCTCCTCTCCTCCCAAAACAGTTTCAGTTTCGGGCCAGTATAAAATGCAGACGCAGGCGCAGACGCAGACCTGCAGACTTAGCAGACCCAAGCAGACGAAGACTCGGGTATAAAACGCAGACCCAAAAGCAGACTCGGGTATAAAATGCAGACTTCACAACAGACGCAGACTTTGGTATAAAATGCAGACTTGCAGACCTGGGAATAAAAAGCAGACCCGTTGAGCAGACTCGGGTATAAAATGCAGACTTCACAACAGACGCAGACTTTGGTATAAAATGCAGACTTGCAGACCTGGGTATAAAAAGCAGACCCGTTGAGCAGACTCGGGTATAAAATGCAGACTCGGGTATAAAATTGCAGACCGAAAAGCAGACTTCGGTACAAAATGCAGACTTTGCAGCAGAGTACCTGAGTACGTGCGTGTATATATAGTGCACTTTGTTATAAATGCGAAATTATATTGCATAAAGCATGTATGTGAGCATTATTTATATGCTTGCTTTGGTCTAGATGAGCACGGGCCGGATTTTTTCGGCCCGGCCCGGCCCGCTCCAAAATCTTGCTCGGCCCGGCCCGGCCCGGCCCGCTGTCAAAACTTTTCGGCCCGGCCCGGCCCGCAAACTAACAAAATTCGGCCCGGCCCGGCCCGCCAAAAGAAAATTTCGAAAATATAACTAACAATATTATTTCAAAGGCTTTAGTGAATGCTGGAAACGCTAAATTATGCTACGAAATCTTAAATTTTGCTGTAAAACAACCTGAATGAGCAAATGTAATGCTAATTTTAGTGATTTGACAACATTTCTTAGAGTCGAACCGGCCCGTTTCGACCCGTTCCGGCCCGCTGTTGAAAAATTTCTCGGCCCGGCCCGGCCCGGCCCGCTAACCAATGGATGTCGGCCCGGCCCGGCCCGCGGGCCGGGCCGGGGCGGGCCGGGCCGGGCCGACGGGCCGAAATGCTCATCTCTAGTCTGTATGTGCGAGCCATTATGTATATGCTTGCTTTAGCTTACGTATATGTGTGTATATGTAAATGCAACTATCGGAAGTTTGTATTAACCGGATGACCATAGTCGACCAAAATCCCATAATGGTTATCTTTTACATGCATACGTACGCAGATATATACGTATTATGTACATATGTGTAATGCATACCCGAATAGAAGTTATGCATATGTATTTATAGTGGTGCTCAAATCCCATAATGTAAAAGCAACATAAGTTACAAAACAAAAGGGTCATGAGAAAAGGTTGAAAGGATGGTCAGATTTTTTTGGTGACATCCAGTCTAGTTTAGCCAGCTTACAAAGTGGTCGCTTAGAATAAATCAAATTGATACTAAACTTTTAGAATCTATACACATTTTTGAAGGAAAGCATTGTTTTAAAATAATTTGTTTTGCCTACATTAAATTGAATTTTGCTTTAAAATCAATTTTCGAAATAAATTATATATCATTTTCAATACGTTATTGATATGAAAATGAAAAAGAAGCAATACAAATGCGCTATTGATTTCAAAATTTGCTCAATCCAATATTTCATTTCGTTAAGATTTTGAAGCAACTTAACTAAATGAACTTGGCGAACTTGTTCAAAACCTGGTAATTTTAAGGGACCACCCCTAAGTATTATTTTTAGATTGAATGTTGACAGTTTATTACGTAGTCATATATTGAGAATGATTGAGAACCACTTTAGACTGCAGTTGGTGTTGTTCCTTTTTGGGTTTACTCTGTTGACCCTAACCTCAGTTCCTTTCAACCCTCCCTCTGTGCATTCCTCTTATTTCATTGACGAGACCAACCCCTTCATCCCCATTACTTTCGAGGTTTCGAACATTTGTCCCGTCCATCTGAACAATACCCGATCTCCAGCCTTAATTGAGGCTTTCTTTACTCATGGAACTGACTGCTTTAATTGGGATCTGGAGTGGCGGAAAACTTTGCCTGTAAAATTGTCCTTCAGATTATTCGGTCTCAGTGACCTTGTTGTAGTTTACCCTTTGTATAGACTCTGGTTAGAGTTACTAGAGCTGCGTTATCGGCGCCGTGCAATCCCACGTCATCAGCGCGCTGTCTCCACTGTTATTTTGAACATTACTTCGCTGACTGGAGGAGGGGATAATCGCGACGCCGACAACAGTTCTCCAGTGGACCTTCCACCATTCCAACCTCCGCCTCCCAAGTTCCACAAATCAGATCCGTCATGCGGAGCCGAATCGGTCCCTAATTCCGCTCCGGACAGTCCTCTTCTTCAGCCTACGTCTCCTTCTGATCAGACCGGTCCTGAACAGTACATGAATGCGTCCAGAATTGATAGCCTCCCCTTGTCCACAATCGCAGCGATATTGAAGAGTCCCGGCAAACTTAAAATGATCAGTCACCCTCCCACGAACGTGAAAGCCGGTGATGTCTACGTCTATTCCAGTGATTCTGGCGACTTCTGCCGATGCGACCGATATATGTGGCGTGCTTGTGGTTTGAAGCACCAGCCGCAACAAGAACCGGAAGTTACGAAGCGTTATTTTCACATCCGAACTGCGGACGGTCACTCTTCGCAATTCCGTAAGGAAGAATACAGACTGTATAATACCAATGACTCACCAATTCTGGTCCACTACCTTGGTGACGAGTCTGCTTGGGAACCACTAACCCATGGTTCGAGACGAAAATCTTGCAAACCTTTCATTCGAACATCTCGCAAACTAAAAACTGACATACTCAGTGTCAGTAAGGAAAATGCCGGGAAAACCTACCGACAATGTGTAACCTTACCTTCTTCAGGTCCCCAGGAAGCTGTCCTGAAGCCTCGAGATATTCGTCAGGTAAAGAACGTTCAGTACTTAAGCCGCGTTGAATTTCGCTTATCCCACGACGCCCTATATAACGTCCACGAATTGGCCCATGCCTTACCTGGATTCATTTCTGAAATAAAAACGTTCCCCAATTTGAGGATAATCATGTGCTACGACGACTTACTGCAAGAACTGAGAAATGTTCTTACATTACCTGCTGTTACAGACTTTGCATTTCAACTTACCTATGATACGACCTTCAATGTTGGCGACTTCTACGTTTCCACTCTCAGCTTCCGTCATACCAAATTTGAAACCTCACCTGTTATTCCATTTGCCTTCCTTCTCCACGAAAAGAAAAATAAAATCGACCACGCAGACTTCCTTCAACATGTACTTAAGTCTGTACCGGCCAGAGGCAAAATTCCCTTTGTGTGTGATCGTGAGTTTGATTCGCACTGTTTGCCTGCTAGATTCCAAATCCTTTACTGTTGGAATCATCTTTTATACACTGATGTTCGATCTTGGGTTAGAAAACATGGTGGAACCGAAGGTGACATACGCTTCTACAGAAGCGAATTAAAGTCACTTTTAAAGTGCGGCTCACAACAAGAATTTGATGACATGTACCTATCAAAGAAAACTTCCTGGAGTCAAGATTTTATAGACTATTTTGAAGACAACTTGAGGCTGGACAGGCCCGCACCCAGGATTTTGAAAAGGGGGGGTCCAAGGTAAAACGCAACGGGGGGTCTGGGGGGGCGGAGCCCCCCAGAAGTTGAAGAATTTTTGCATTTTCGCCAAAAAAACAGTACATTGGACGTTTAGTTCTAGCAAAAAGTGAATTTTCGCGCCGCAGGCGCGAAATTTTTTAAAAAATAGCTGTTTTTGCCATAAAAATAGCAAAAATTTTCCATTTTGTCATCCCAAAAGGGGGGGGTCTAGACCCCTTGAACCCCCCCCCCCCCTGGGTGCGGCCTTGAGGCTGGACATTATCAATTCTGCGGCCCGGTGGCAGCTCGAAGCATATCATCTCTATGACTGTGACAGTGGGGTCACAAACAATGCAGCTGAAAGTATGAATCAGGTGATCAAACAGCTGATTGAATGGAAAGAACGTCCTGTGGATTCCATCATTCTGGCTTTGTACCATCTATGCGGTTATCTAAAGAGAGAAGTTAGTCGGGGAAAGCATAATATTGGAGATTTTGTATTAAGAAAAGGGTATACAGCTCTTCCACTGTCAGATCTTGTTGGTATGGATGATGTACATAGCCCCGATCAAATTGTGCACGACATTCGAAGCGCACTGGAAGCATCTCCTGCTCACGAATCCTGCTCAACGAACCAAGAAGACATCGACTCCACCCAGGATACTGCTGAACAACCTTCATTATCTTCTGCAAGCAGACTTTCTATGGCGCGGGATGTCATTACTTCTGGGAAAATCTCTCATGTGCCACAACGCTCCAGCTCCATAGTCGAAGGTCCATCAGGAAAGGTTCATGCTGTAAAGCTGTTCCCGAAGCCAACCTGTGACTGCCCTTCAGTTACCCAATGCTACCACATCATTGCAGCCCTTATGTCTATCAATGCCTACGAAGACAAGAAACCTAAGCGAATCAATCTCACTCAGCTAAATCGAAACGCAAGACCAAACAAGCGCCGACGTCGTGGTCGTAAACAGCCAGCCCCCTGATGACTTTGACGTGGTCCCTCCTATGGATTCTCAGAAACGTCAAAGCTTCCAACAAACCGTTCCAACTGATGACACGAAAGATGTAACCCTTGACCCAATCCCTAGATATGCTCCTTGGGGAGGTACATGTGATGGCAAATTTTTCATAAACACATGTACTATCGACAACATATTCACCATTCTCCACCAATTCTGCCTAGAATTTCCTAAATTTCCAGATTTAATCGGTTCCTCCAGTGCAGAACAGAATCTAAAGGAAGTGATCCAGTACTTTATATCAGGTGACTATTCCCGAGGGAAGTTGGTTTGGGCTCAGGGTGTTTTGGACAAAGAGATCTTTAAATCCTCCTACGTGAACTTTTATGGCAGTGAATGGGACATGCTTTTGAGTCATGTTCAACACACGTGGAAAGCTGTTTCCATCAGTAATTGTGATTCTCCTATTTGCCCGAAAGAAGTGGACACAGTCAACAAATTAGTGTACTCCATAAACATTGCCTCAGGAGACGACATAATGTCGGAATTTAAAGCCTGCCAAACTTCTACGTGCGGTAAATACTTTGGACTAACTCGGCCCGCAACAGCGGACCGTGACCTTTACTTTCGCGATAAGGCTGAAAATCCGGAGACAAGGGAGCACTACTACACTTACCACTGCAACGGTAAACGAGAGACGGGCCAGTTGGGGTTTATTCAGGTTCCGTGGATGATTCCGTTTAGCGTCATGCTGAATGATAAACCAGCTCCGGTATCGGAGGCTGTTGAACGGCTTCCCCGTAACTTTTCTCAGGATAACTATCTATACAGTTTGGCTGGCATAACCATCTACAGAAGCGATCATTTTACTGCGCTGATCCCACGTGATAATCAGTGGCATCTATATGATGGTATGCAGAAACTGTATTTGTGCAAACCTGTTGAAGTTTCTGCGCTGTCTGATCATACAGCTAATGTAGCTGTTTATTGTAGAGCACCGGAGCTCACAGCTGAACTGAATTAGCTTGACTGATGCTTAAGGACATGCATATTTGCCTAATATAATCCAAACAAGCAAGTTAAAAAATTAATATGCATATATATAGAGCTTTTAAAAAACTGCAATTCCAAAGTATATATATATATATATTCATGTCCTTTTGCATCACTATTGCAGTACAGTATATAGTATAAAAAAAACAAAAAATAAAAACAGAAAAAAAATACAAAGAACAGATCCACACCATAATCTACAGAAAAATATAAAAAAAAAAACAAAAAGGTCAAAAAAAACATAAAAGGGGAAAAAACCAAAAAGGTCAAAAAAAACATTTAAGCAAAGGGGGAAAAAACAAAAAAGGTCCAAAATAAACTAGAATTTAAGCCCAAAGGGGAGGGGGCAAAAAAAACACTAAAGGTCCAAGAAACAACAAAGCAACTTTAACAGAGAGAGAGTATCAAAAGAAGTGACAACCAGAGAAGGAAAATAAACCAGCAAAAAAAAAAAACCCTACACAAGAACGGAAAACAAAACCAAAATAACACCTACACATAGAACCAATATTCCAAATATTAGGAAACAAACAAGTTACCATAGACCCAAACTAAAACATATGAAATAAGAGTCTCTTTAAAACAATAAAAAAAACGAAAAAGAAAAACACCAGGCTAAAGAAGATCACCCCCAACAGCCCCGTTACGAGCCCTAACCCATGTAAGCGGACCCTTTTCATATTGACAAGAGGCCACCCAACATAGAACAGCACAAGAGCGATTTTGAGCAAAAATCTATTTATAGAACAACGACAAATACTACCCCCAAGCATAAACCAACTTGTCCTAAACACCCAACCCCCAACACAACCCCCCCAATCCAAACCCAAACGGTCTGCATAGTACGTAGGTTACAATAGTGTCAGTTCAATACATGTATATAAAAAGGTATATACATGGGCGTATCCAGGGAGAGGGAAGAGATTTTGGGGGTTTAAATCCCCCTTTTGGATAAAATCCCATCCTGTTCCTAATGAAAACTATCATACTTCATTACAAAAAGTGTAAATTTTTGGCAAAACCTCCATTCAGTAATTTTTTGCCAGTAATTGCAAACCCCCTCCTTTTCAAAATCTTGGATACGCACGTGCATATACTAATTCGGATATATATCGATTAACTCAAGCGATCTCTTAAAATTTTTAATACTTCTTGAAATATATAGGCAATTACGCTATGGCTGGTTTTCGATCCATGCAAGGAGAAACTGCTAGCTGCAAGTCTATTTCTATTTCAGCTTGATTGGCCAAGTTCTAAAAGTTCTAAGAGGGCGCGGGGTGCAAACGAAACAAGACCTCTTAATTGCTCATATAAGTAAAAAAAAAATGACTGTTATGATAGTACATAATCAGTATACAATGTATCAGCAGTGCACCATCCGAACTCTTAATTGCTCATATATATATAGGGCAGTAATGGAAGCTACAGTGATGGTAATCAGTATATAATGTGTCAGCAGTGCTTCATCTGTACTGCAAATGATTTGCTCAAATTTCTGCCACAATTTATCATCCGTTAGTATATATCAACGTATGTATGTCGTACCAGTTATTGGGTTTATGCTGGAAAATCCTACGAATCAGGGGTGGGTGAAAAAAAAAAAAAAAAAAAAAAAAAAAATTACAAAACAAACACCACACACCACATTAATGTAAGGGTGAGAAGCATCGTCACCTCTTACCACCCTAGCATAAACCCAGTGATTGAACAATTACGTAAATATGCACAATTGTTTAGAATCACGAGAAATTTGCTGAACTTGTTTGCATTTTATATGTGCGTGTACTTATATCTCACTTATCTGTGTTGACTTATACATATATCTCAGTTTTCTTTCATCTGCTATTGTAGGTATATATAACAAACCTGTAATCATAGTAAACTTTAATTGTTTTAAGTAGAATCAGTTTCTAAGACGTAGAAGTAGTATATAGAGCAGTATAGCACT